>PYAF01000437.1:665374-683116 GCA_007407185.1 Glycine tomentella
CAATTAAATTAAAATTGTGAAAGTAAGGAGTTATTCTCTTATTGGTTTCAAAATATTAGGTTTCAATCTATATCAACTTAATAAAAATATATCAATTTTAATTATATTGCCTAAAAAATCTATATCAATCTATAAGGCACGCGCGTATAAATAAAATTTTATCTAATTTTATACTTTAGAGAATGATCTTACACTTATCATTGTATCATAACTAGTTTAAAATCGACTAAATGAAAAAAAGCAAAATGACAATAGATTATATGAATTGGTTCTGTATTTGTAGTGACAATCATAAGGTATATGAAAAGAAAATTACGTGCATTAATCGTTTACTCATTAAAAAAAATGTTAAACTTTAAATTATTAAATTTGAATTCATGTGTTTAACTCTATTTAATTACCTATTGATGTTTTTAGAATTTTTTTCATTAATTCCTAATTTCTAAAAAAATGTTTTTCTACTAATTAGTTTTTGTTTGATTAGTCTTTGTTACAATCAATTAAAGCCCCTTTTTTTCACATCATTATTGGAAACTATTTTCGCAAAACTATCCCCACATAATTCCTTCATATATACAGAGATGTTGATTATAAAATTGAGTATTAGTTAAACAAATTTTACAAAAGAATCCATAACTGAATAATCAATTTAAAACACTTAATATATTATTTAGTTTAAGCATTATAATTGGTAGTGTTCAACAAATAAAATCTATTATTTAAGAATTTTATTACAAAATCTTAAAAATAAAAGAAATATAATCTACAAAAAATATCACGGTATTCTATATAAAAATAGATTTATTTTGTTAAGATAATATATCAATTATATTTTATTATTATATCCGTGATTAATTATATCTGTGCGGTATTCTATTTTGTGTCCGTGAATACATTATGGGGTGAACTAACATAAATGATGAAATATTTCAACACCCTTGATAAATTTACGTTTTTTTTGGCCAATTGATTAATTAACATTACACTTATTAATGATTTCACCGAGAATTTTCCCTTTTTTTAATTAAGAGCACCAATTTGTTGGTATATAAATGATTTGAATTGTAATTTAAATTCGTCTCCCGTGAATTTGATGTTTTTTTAAGAGCACCGTGAATTTCTTCAACTGAAAATTGATCATTGAATTGTAATTTTGATTTTTCATATCTTTTAATTGCATTTAAAATTTTAAAATTTTGATACCCTTTCTGATGCTATTAAAACTATCTAGTTGTCCCTGAATGTTTTGGGCAAATCTTTTTTTAGATCTGTGTATATTATTTTAGGATTAAAGGAATAATGATAATAATCTAATTGTTTGTTTTTGTATGTGTATATTACTTTATGGATAAAGGAATTTTTTTGGGTTTGTTTAAAGTTAAAAGAAAGGTGTTTTAAACAAAGTAGCAATTTTCTGTTTATGGTATGTTTGTTTAAACGGCTCCTGCACCACCAAGTAGATCAACTGATCTGAATTTCACAGTGGTTTTTTTTTTTTAAGTTTCAAAAAAAAATTGACCCTATAATACTTAGATAAAGGATAATTGTACAACAAAAAAGCTAGTTCGACGAGACGAAAGAGTAATTAATTTTCATTTTACAGATGTGAGAAATGTAAATCTTGTCATATAATTACAATCGTACATAAATAACTAATTATATGATTGTTTAAAAATTATAAAAATTTATTTTATAACTTTAAGGTTTAAATATGTTTTTAATCTTTTAAATTTGGATAATTATTTTTTTCTCCTTCAAAAATAAAATATTTTTATTAATCCCTCAAATTTTTGAAAAGCTAATTAATGTTAGTCCCTCTTTGTTTATTATGTTTATGTTTCATAATTTATAATATTTTGTAACCGTCAAAATAAATATTATTAATTTGATTATTTAAAATAACTTTTTGACAATTTAAAATCACCAAAATATTTTACTCATGGATTGATGACCTTTTTTTTAAAACATATTTTGGTGGTTTTAAAGAAGAAAAATAGAAACATTAATGTTGAATTGTGGTGATTTTTTACATATTATGATGAATTTAAATAAACAAAAATCATTTTTTAGGAAATTAAAGTAAAAAAAAAAGTTAGCAATGAGAAACTATCACAAATTATAACATCGTTAGCAAAAAAAAAATTAAAAGGACTAAAAATAACTTTTTGAAAATTCGAGGGATTAATAAAAATTATTTTTTATTTAAAGGACTAAAAAATAATTACACATATTTAAAGGACTAAAAATATATTTAAATTTAATTTTAATTATTCAAATATAATTTAAGATCTATTTTTTATTCTTCTTTATCTCATTAATCAAAAGTTTTATGTTGATTCTAGCTCCCTTTACATCTTTTTCTTTTTTATTTTGCTTTAACCTCTACATCTCTCTCTACATACATACATATATATATACATACATATATATATATAGTTGTGACATTGGGTTTGATCATTAACTTGGTCGAGTTAATAGATCGATGGATCAGTGATCTAATAGGTAGGTCAATAATTGATTCGGTTTAATCCAATATATATTAAAAATTCAAAATTATATATATTTATTATATATAAGTATATCACGAACATTATTTGAATAAGAAAAATACATCCATACTTCAAAATTCAAATTATAAAAAATTCAATTTTTTTTTAAAAAAAATCTTTTTTTAAATCAGCCGGATCTAACTATTTCAACTAAGATCCGGTAACTAATCTGATCGGTTTGATTGGGTCAATTCGGGTTAACTACGTAATTGATCCGAAAATGAAATTGACCTGATTAAATCACCGAATCTCGATCAAACAAGACCGGATTTGATATATATATATATATATATATATATATATATATATATATATATGACCTAATAGATGTACTTGATTTTTATTTCCAATCTTATCTTGTAAAAGTTGACTCTAATCAGATGACACTAATTCCACTGGTAATTTGTTAATAAATCTATAAAAATTATAGACTTTATATAATATAGAGATCAACCAATCAAATGGTAAAGGGCACGCAATCAATGACATCCTGAATAATATGGTATCCCCACTAAGCTGTACATGATTATACGTACACAATATTAACCCATATTTGAAAAGTTAAAATAACATTTAAAGTTATATATATATATATATATATATATATATATATATATATATATATTCACCAATGGTATCGAGATCCTACATAGAGATTTTCTAACATATCAGTTCGTCAATTTTAGTGGCCCAGATTTCGTCAAACCTACTTCCTAATCTATATAAATTGGGGGTTTCTAAGGCACGAATATTGCAATTAACCCTTCTCTCTTCCTTATCAAAGCAATGTGTTAGGGTATTGGGTATCAAACCCAAGTTGGAGTTCCCTGCACTCCAAGTCTGAAAGGATATTATGGTAAACCTCTACTGCTAGTTCATGGATACCTCTGGCTTCTTAACACCATTCGTTCGAAGTCAAGGGTTTGCATGACCTGGGAGATGAGTTTACCTTGATCTTTTGGTATTGGAGTGAAGGGAGCTCCAGAGGGTACTCTCAAGCCCTAGTCTTATTTTGTTATAACCATGCTCACACAACCCTCTCTCTAGAGGAACTCATCTAATGCATGATGCTATTTTAATCCCGATATAACCCAGAGAAGAATCTTATCCTTTTTCTCCTTGTTCTCTCTTCTTCTTCTTTTTTGGTTGAACCTGAATGAAATAATAGGATTTGAGAGTGTTGCCGTTTTTCTTTTCTTTCTCTCGATTACTAGCTTGTTAACTATCTTATCACTTATCAGTTTTCATTATCAACATGAACGATTCCCTACTATGCTGGCAAATGTGTTTTTTGGTATTTTAAGGAATTAGCTAAGGTGACAATTTTTTTTAAAAAAGTTATTTTTGAAAAAAAAAATTATCGCATAGGAAACATGAAATTATTAAAAAGAAGTAGTTAAAAAGTATGATAGTTTACTTGAGCAGGATTTTGTCCTAGAGAATATATTTACATGTACGTGGTCTTTATAATAAATATAAAAACATGTTTTCAACGTGTACCCTTTTTATGTCATCTTTATATTTTGTTATTACATAATTAGGTTGCTCTAACCTTCCTTATCCAACAGGTGAAGTGTCGGTTATGATTACTATCTCTAGCAAGAAAAGCATGTGCTCAGTGGCTTTGCCTAAAGGTGAAGCAACGACGAGAAGAGCTGTGCCGAAGTTGGAGTTTCAGTAATTAAATTAGACCATCGATATCGTATATGTTGTTCATCTAGTTTTAATATTTGAAAGAGTTCTTGAAGATCTGCATGCACTCTGCATTAGATGCTGTGAAAAGGTGTGGTGGGAAGTGTTAATTAGCCCCACACAAAGCAGTATTAGCAGATATTATTTTTCAACTTTCAATCAGTATTACTTTAGTATTTGAGCTTTTGGTAGGAATATTGAGAGTTAGTATTTGACAATGGATATATTTGAGAACGACTAATGTCATTCCATTTGTGTGTAAGGCTCATTCTTGTAGTTTTTTTTTTATGTAATGCGATAAAATCTGAATAAAGTTTTTTAAATAGTTGATTTTAAAAAAAGGCAATTTGAACATGTGTCGTGTACATGAAGGGCTGTGCCGAAGTTGGACATGTGTCATGTACATGAATGCGACACTAGTCTAATAGAACGGTAACCTCCCAATAAACTATGTTTATTCCACAATTTAACCAATACTTTTTCACAGATTCCATAAATTTTAGGGAAAATTTTATGACTCCCTTTAGAAGATAATAATACTTTTAAAATATCGTGGCAGCATAAACCTCTTCTGCTGTCAGTCCTGTCTATACAACAACCAATCAAAACCTACAAAAAGGGAATGTGAGATGGCATAATGAATAAGCAATCAACTTATCCTTCCACCAATGAGAATACAGCACCCCCCCCCCCCCCCCCCCCCCCACCCAGTAGATGAACGCATCTTAAATCAGTGCACCTAGTTTTTCTACAGTAGCTACTTGTTTCAAATAACAATACACTCACTTTAAATATATATATATATATATATATATATATATATATATGCAAATCACCCATCACATATAGTTTCTCTTTATAGCAGCTTTAAACCACTTCCAAGACTGAAATTATGTGATCCATTAATATCAACAGAGCAATTTTGAAAAATAACTTTGTTTCTCAGCAACCGTAACGACCAAATCATATCAAACATGATTTCTAATGTTGATTAACAGTATAAAAACTTGTATAATGACAGTGTATATCAATTAAACTCTAATAAAATGGAATAATACATTTTTTATGATAAAAAACATATTGACATTAGGTTTTATTTGATGATAGAATAGAAAAATAAATGTAAGTTTCTTAGTGTTAGTGTTTTGGTTTGATTTGATTTTGAAAAAAATGTTCTTTTTCTTTTAATTTTTTCAATGTTTTTTTTGGTTTTTAGTTCTTTCAAATTGATTTAATGGTTTAAAACAATTTGGTAATTTTTTTTGTTACCACTAAATACTAAATATTACCCTTTTATTTTTACAATGAGATCTTAATTTCCTTTTCTTTTAGTTTAATTAAGACTATTTTTTAGGGTAAGAGGAAAATTAATTAATAATCACCCATCTATATTTAATCTAATAATATACATAAAAGTTACACGATAGTAATCTGAATATAAAAGTAAAGATATTAGATCTGTTTGAATACAACTCAAATATTTTTGAAAGTTTTTCTAATAAAAATATAGAGTTTTTTCCAAACAAGCTCATAGTCGAGCCTAACACAAAACATCTTAAATTGCTTACCATTTTTGGCAAAAAAGTGGCTATAATTATTATCAACTTGAAAAAGTTAAATAGATATAATTGATCAAATTATAGAAATTTCACATATAAAAACCAATAGAAAATTTTAACGCAACTTGTTTTGAATAATTTATTTATGATATTGGCCGGGCACACAAATGAAGACATCAAGGGGCATACAAGACCAGTGTTATGAAAATAGTCAAGTTATCGACTCAGTCAATGATCATTTGTTGATTCGTTCGGCCAGTTAATCATATATATATACACCTAATAAAATATCATAAATCATATTTTTATAATCTAAAATTAAATTTATTGTTATAATCAAACTACAAATAATATATATAATTATTTATAATTATAAATGATTTTATGGATATTATCAATAAATAATTAAGAAAAATATTATTTTTCAATATAAAAGTTATCAGATGATCATAAATAAATCTGATAAATATATAAATATTATACTATATAATGATTATTATGATAATAACTAATCATTATATATTATTATTAAGAAAAAAAATATTATAAAAACATATTATATATCATTCAATAATTAATTATTAACAATTTAATATATATTATAAAAATTTAAAAAAAATACTTCATCACCCAATTTAATTCAAATCATTAAGTTTTATCAAACTTGATCAAGTCAAATCAGATTATTTATATTTTTTATCTGCAAATTAACTGGATGACTCTGGACACCAGGACTCAGTTCAACATGTCCTATTTTAATAACTAAGTATAGAATATTAAGCATCATATTTTCAAACGGCATATTCTAAGTAAAGGATGAACATATTAATACATTTCTTTGTCAAAGATATGTCAGAGATGTTTTATTTACAGCATTATGTAATGTCATGTCAAACATTATCTAATCATCTAATCAGGAGATTTTTAATGCAGAATTTTCAAAGAAATATTTAATATTTAAATTTTTAATGCTAATTAAATACTCCAAAAAACATGGTAATCATAACCATCTTATTTATTTCAAGAGCAAAGAATCAATAAAAAAAGAGAGACGTATTTAATATATTTTTAATTTCATGAAACAGTATTTAATATGTTTGAGACTTAAACTATCTTTCAAATTTATTTAATGTAATAAGAAGATTTGTGGTATATGTTTGTCTTGTTGGAGCGAGCTAATAGTTAAGATATAACTTTTTCTATTAAAAATGTAGCAATTGTTTTACTAGAAATCGAATTTGTGATCTTATCACTATATCAAATGTGAAATTAATATAGCATTTAAATAATATTAACTAGCTACAATTTGGAAATTAATAAGATAGGTATGTTTCATCAATCCTCGTGTATCGAGAACCTTCTTCGAGATTTTCTGACATATTTGGTTCTTCAATTTTAATGATCCAGATGTCGTCGAACCCATTTCCTAGCCTATATATATGTGGTTTCTCAGGCCATTGCAATTCCTCATACATCAAACCATTGTTTAGAGTTTTGTGTATCAAACCCAAGTTGGAGCTCCCTTCACTCCAAATCTGAAAGGATATATATGATAGTAAACATCTGCTGCTAGTTCATGGATACCTCTGATTTTGTAACAGCATGCGTTCGAAGTCAAGGGTTTGCATGAATTGGGAGATGAGTTTACCTTGATCTTTTGATATTCGATTGAAGGAAACTCCAGAGGGTATTTATCAGATTTATTTATTACCCATATAACCCAGACAAGAACCTTAATTACCCTTTTTCTTTTTGTTCTCATAGGAACAAGTTTCTATGGTCATTATAATAACCTATTTATATATTACAAAATAAATCATTTCAATAGTTGTATATTAATATTGTATTCATTGTGAGCGATACTCTTTTTTAGCGTTGCAGTTATTTTCATGATTAGAGCAGCAACTCTTATTAACTATCTTATCAGTGTAAATATTCATTATCAATAATATTGAAAGATACCCTATTATGGTAGCAAATTTTTTCTAATTAACTAGAGCTATCCAAATGAAATTGAAAAGTATGAAAGGAATATTAAGGTGTGATAATTAAGTTTTATCAATAATATTGAAAGATACCCTATTATGGTAGCAAATTTCTTCCAGCTGCTTTGTTTGAATGTTAGTAACGACAAGAGGAGCTTTAATTTGCAACTCTGGTGAAGCTGCTGCCAAAGTGGGAATATCAGCAATTGTATATGTTGCTTATCTAGTTTGGAAGAGTTCTTGATTAATAATTACATGCACTCTGCAATTATGCTTAGTCTAAGTTTCCCTTGCAAATGCTATTATTATTGCACGGAAAATTAGTAGTTTTACTTAGATCTAGTTTGGAAGAGTTCTTGATTAATAATCAATGCACTTTTAGCCGACAATATTTCTCAGAAGAAAAAAAAAACAAGCAGTTTTACTTTGAGGATTTGAGATTTGGTATTTGACATTAATTGGATATATATTTGAGAACCGGTTATTATAATTCCATTTTTGTGTAAGGTTCATTCTTGTAGTATTTTTTCCTGTTGGAATCAATTGTTTCAATGCATGGCTTGTGGTTGAGTTTTCTTATTCGTAATGAGATGAGACCAAATAAAAATTACTTGATTCTTCAGAGGCATTTTGCACACAATGCAATATATTCAATGTACTTGTTTACTTTTGCACATACTGCGCACATGAATGTGACAATAGTCCAACTCCAAATAGGACAGTAACCAATGTTGTTAGTATCATTTGATACACGATTTGTATCGTGTGATTCGATCTGATACATGCCGAAAACAATACGAACCGGATCACTAAATCGTTTTGAAGTTGAATCGCAATATTGAATTGTGAAATCGTATGATTTGAAACAGAATCATGAATCGCTCTCAAGTTTCCAATTCAAATTTTAAAAAAAGAAAAACAACAGTTGTGGAGTTGGAAGATGAAAAACGTAATCCAAAGAGTCGCGGAGTTGGAAGATAAAACCGAAAAGAAAAAAAGAAAAAAGAAATCGAGAAGAAAGGCAACACAGTGATGCACAGAGAAGTTGCAGAGAATAAGCAACTTGCAGAAAGAGAAGTTGCAGAGAAGAAGCAACGACACAATGACACACAGAGAGAGAAGTTGCAAAGAAGAAGCTACACGCAGTGACGCATTGACGTGCTGACATGGATCTCCGATGACGGAATAAGACAGCCATAAGCGGCAGACAATCATGGCCGAAGCTTGGCTCTAGAGTTGAAGAGAAGCTTTAAAGAAGAAGAGTACGTTCGTCTAAGCTATATTTTAAAATAAAATATTATAAAAGTTTAAACTTTATCAGAGTTGCAAAGTATGTTCGGTGGTTCCTACTTTATCAAAAGTCTTTTAAAATTTTTAATGTTTAAGCTATATTAACTATATTGTATTATCGTTCCCACTATTTCCCACTATATTCAGTTTAAGCTATTATTTTTATTTTATATTAAATTAAAGTGCAAACTGCAAAGTTGATATACTTATTATATATTTAATTATTATTTTCTCTACAACAGAAACAACAAAAATGGCTCTAAAAAAATCTAAAAAAAAAAGATATAACCTGGAATTATTGTAAGTCTCTTGACAATAAGTTAAATGTTAAATGTAACTATTATCTAAAAACAATGTGGGGAGGAGCAAAAGACAGCTGGATTTTTTTAATTTGGATTTATATAGTATTATATAAATATATTTCTCATATAGAATGAAATAATTGTAATAAAAATTAAAATTTTATATTAAAAGAATTAAGTTAGTGCAAAATTTCCATAAAAATACTCATCTATTATAATTTAAATATTAAGATCCGTTTATGCAATTTAATTTAACTTTGATGCATATATATAAATATTTTTGGATTATATAACTATTGTTCTTTAAGATAAACATGATGATTAGTACAAAGACTAGAAAATTTCATAATATTAAAAAGTTACAAACCAACAAACCGAGTTTATGCAAGATTAAGAAGAAAATAGATATGGGACTTGGCAATGGAGGTTGGGTTGCCGTTTACCCGGGCGCTTTCTCAATCAAGATTCTTCTCCTGTGAGGGAAGTTTCCAAAGCCAAGTCTACAAAACCTAAATCTTTTGAAATCCTTTAGCTTTCCCCTTTGCCAGCTCCCAAAGCCATGTATCAAAGGGGATGCCATCTCCATCTGGATCTCTTAAGATGAATATCAGCCAGGCCTCCTAAGCTAAAAAAACAATGTATATTTTTTTTATGATTTATATAATAAATATTTTTTTTTCAATTTCTTAATCAATGTGTTTAACTTATGCAAAACCCATAAGAAATATCAAGAGCCAAATTTTTTTTACACCGTGCTATGCATTGAAACGATTGTTTCTAACAGGAAAAAAAAAACTGCAAAAATGAAATTACAATAGCTGTTGTCAAATATCTCCAATGTCAAATTCAAAATCTCAATTCCAACGAAAAAGCTAAAATCGTCGAAGTACAAATGCTTCAAAGTTAATTGAGAAATTAACAGTCGTATCTGCAAAAGGTGTATTGAATGAGATTGGTTTTGTGTGGGGTCTAGCACTCCCAGCACACCTTTCAAAGCTTCTAATATCTTCTGGAGATGGCGAGTTACTTTGTCAAGCATTCTTCCCTCATATTAGATAGATGATTTTTTTCAATATTATTTTTGTTTTTGCTGTGGTGATTCATTGAAACCTTCCCATACAATTACACAAAGATCTTTTTTGAAAAAAAAAAAAAAAAAAAACATCATATTGCTATACAATTACACAAAGATCTTTTGTAAAACCATCAATGCTAACATATGAGTGCAATAAAAAAGGGTCATATATATACGTATATAATTAATGTGTGACATAATCTTTTTCTTTCTCTTGTCGATCTCTTTCAAGATTCACAATTTAATAGACATGAAAAACTCATTTTCTGTGCAATAATAACATCATTTGCAAGGGAATTGTACATCAAGCATAACTATAAATCGAGTGCAGATCATCAAGAACTCTTCCAAACATGATAAACGACATATATGGTACTTTAATATTGCTGAAACTACAACTTCAGTAGCCGCTTCAACGTAGCAAAGCTCATCTTGTCGTTGCTCCACGGTTAGGCAAAGCAGCTGAGTATGCTTTTCTCTAAAAAGACAGTAATAATCAGTATAGGACTCCTCAACAGATAATAGGATTCTTATACATCCTAAATTGATTAATGTATCTATCTAATAACCCTTGAATTGCCTCCATTAATCAAAACTGAAACTTGGCCTGTTGGAAAACGAAGCGTGAGAAGAACCTAATATTATATAATGACAAATTAAATTATATAACGATAACATAAGGGTACATGTTTAACATAACTTATTCAATACTTTTAATTAAATAAATATTACATAGGGGCTTGAGAATACCCTCTGGAGCTCCCTTCATTCCAATACAAAAAGATCAAGGTAACCTCATCTCCCAATTCATGCAAACCCTTGACTTCGAACTTATGTTTTTACGAAACCAGAGGTATCCATGAACTAGCAGCAGAGGTTTTCCATCACATCCTTTTCAAATTGGAGTGAGAGAGAGCTCCAACTTGTGTTTGATACCCAATACCCTAAACAATGCTTTTATGTATAAGGAAGAGAAAAGTGTTGATTGCAATATTCGCCATGTGGAGCTACTATTATATAGGCTGGGAAATGGATTCGACGAAATCTGGATCATTAAGATTGATGAACCAAATATGTTAGAAAATCTCAAAGAAGGTTCTCGATACCCAAGGATTGATTAATTAACATACATTTTATATTAATGATTTTAATAGTCATATCAGTTAACAATCATAATTTATTATTAATATAATTTTAAAAATAATTATTATAAAAATTAATAAATTAATAAATTTATTATATATTATGTATTATAATTAAATGACGATGTAATGTTTTTTCATATATTAATTGCTTTGTAAGAATCTTTTAATGTTATATTAACTTTGTCATTAATATTGTGTATTCATTTACAGCTAAGTGGGGTGGCCCTTTACCGTTTGATTGGTTAATTTATGCATATTATATAAAATTTAAATAATTTTATATATTTATTAATAAATTTGTTTGTCTACAATCACTGAAAAACATATAAAAATACTCTTACTTCATTAAAGAAATGTGAAATGAAATTAAGGAATTCTCAGAATTATTAAATACTCTTTCATAAAATTAAAAATTTATTAAATATACAACTCTCTTTATTATTATTATTTTTCTCTTGAAGTAAATTAGTTGATTACTATTTAAATTATTTTTAAACAATTAGGACATTGGTTAAAGAATTTTTAAAAAAAATATTTTTATTGGAATGTATAAAATTATGCTATTTATAACTTTTTTACACATACTCTCATATGATTTCTAAAATAAATATTTTTTTAATTTCTTAATCAATGTGTTAAAGATATTAGCTAGTTACCAAAACCCCTATGTTTAAGTAGAATTTAAAACTAATAATCTAAATATTAAATGTCTCATTGAATATTAAATACTTTCTTTGACATTTAATTTAACAAAAAGATATATTAAAACTAGAATTCCACCCAGCAATGCTGGGTTATTTTTGCGTTTATATTTAAAAATATAGGAAAAAGTGATATGTTATTAAAATGAAAATAAATTTTAAAACAAAATATTTTAATTTATAATAAAATTACATATCCTGAAAAATATTTGCAAAGAAAAAAAAAATGAAAAGCACAGAGCTTCCACATGTACATTAGTTTGCTAACTCTAAGATATTAAATTTGTCTTGTCTTTGTTTTCATTAGAATGACACGTTTAAAAATAACATTTCAAACTCATCCACTTTTTTGTTATAACATTTTATTTTGTCCTCTGTGCATCTGTGCACCCCTTAACCCAAGTGCATGGAGGACAGAGAATTATCATCTTAATTAGTAAAAATGACACACTAATATTTTGTTGTCACTTCACATGTTAAAAAAATAGTATTCTAGGTTGAGTTGAGATTGTAAAAAAGCTTTTACTACTAACTTAACTAAAAACTACTTTTTTCATATACTTCCTCTATATATAAATTATTTACTTGCTTTTTTAAACACTTTATGAAAAATATTTCGTTAGCTTCTCTTTTCTCTAAAATAAAATTAAACAACTTGTAATTAAATGTGATATCTTAAAATTCAGTATTAATATTAATTACTTTTCTTTCCTTTATGGTAAATTTTCATAGAAGTAAAACCCAATTATTATGTGTGAGCTAGGAATGAAAGTTTTGTCTTTAATTTGAAGCAGTATATATAATTAAAACTTGAAAACAATAATACAATTTAAGCAAAAGTACAATTAGAAAAAGTTTAGTTTTCAAAATTTTATTCTCTTCTAAAGATTTTTTTACACAAAATTGGGTATACAACTACAGGAATAAAAAAATAATTATTTAAATTATTGATAAAATGTTTAAATTAATTACACAATATATATCTTTTAAGTGTACTGTTGAGAAAGTCCGATAGAAGATGGCTTTAAATTTTAACTGTGTAATCCAAATATTGATATATTTTAAATAAATATTAATACACTATATTAACATTGGTATATTTTAATATTCATCTATATGCTATGTTAACTTATGTATTTTTATATATAAATATTAAAAGATATAATCTTTAAATAATTTTCTAAAAATTCAAAAAAAAAATTGGAATATAAATAGATTTCTCATATAGAATGAAATAATTGTAATAAAAATTAAAACTTTATATTAAAAGAATTAAGTTAGTGCAAAATTTCCATAAAAATACTCATCTATTATAATTTAAATATTAAGATCCGTTTATGCCATTTAATTTAACTTTGATGCATATATAAATATTTTTGGATTATATAACTATTGTTCTTTAAGATAAACATGATGATTTAGTACAAAGACTAGAAAATTTCATAATATTAAAAAGTTACAAACCAACAAACCGAGTTTATGAAAGATTAAGAAGAAAATAGATATTGGACTTGGCAATGGAGGTTGGGTTGCGGTTTACCCGGGCGCTTTCTCAATTAAGATTCTTCTCCTGTGAGGGAGGGAAATTTCCAAAGCCAAGTCTTCAACCAAAAAACCTAAATCTTTTGAAATCCTTTAGCTTTCCCCTTTGCCAGCTCCCAAAGCCATGTATCAAAGGGGATGCAATCTCCATCTGGATCCCTTAAGATGAATATCAGCCAGGCCTCCTAAGCTAAAAAAACAATGCATATTTTTTTATGATTTATAAAATAAATATTTTCTTTTTTTCAATTTCTTAATCAATGTGTTTAACTTATGCAAAACCCATAAGAAAAATCAAGAGCCAAATTTTTTTTACACTGTGCTAGGCATTGAAACTATTGTTTCTAACAGGAAAAAAAAAAACTGCAAAAATGAAATTACAATAGCTGTTGTCAAATATATCCAATGTCAAATAGTAAATCTTAATTCCTGGCAAAAAAGCTCAATCGTCCACAGTTGAGAAATAGTATCTGCTGAAAGTGTATTGAATGAGTCTGCTTTTATGTTGGTTTAACACTCCCACCACACCTTTCAAAGCTTCCCTCATCTAAACATTTTTTCATTATTGGTTTTTGCTTTGGTGGTTCATTGAAACCTTCCCATACAATTACACGAAGTTCTTTTGCAATTAAACCATCATTCCTAACATAGGAATGGAACATTCAAAGGAGTCATATACTTATATAACAATTAATTGACATATATAATCTTTTTCATTCCTTTTTGTCTCTTTCAAGATTCATAACATACAGACATGAAAAACTCATTTTCCGTGCAATAACAATAGCACTTGGAAGAGAATTTAATGTACATCAATCATAACTATAGATCGAGTGCAGTGAACTCTTCTGATCGACTAGATAAACAGCATATATGATAGTTTCCATCATCAGTAGCAGCCTTCAACGGAGTTGCAAAGCTCCTCTTGTTGTTGCTCCACGGTTAGACAAGTCCAGTATGTTTTTCTCTATAGAAACAGTAATCAGAACCATCACTTGACCTGTCACTACTGATGATGATATTAGCTTTCATGTATATATGTAAAGAGGATTGAGAACAACCTAATTAAATTATACAAGGGTTCGTGTATATATATAAAGAGGATTTAACATATTGAATACTTTTAATTAAGTAAATATTAAATATTAGCTTTCATGTATATATGTAAAGAGGATTGAGAACAACCTAATTAAATTATACAAGGGTTCGTGTATATATATAAAGAGGATTTAACATATTGAATACTTTTAATTAAGTAAATATTAAATATTAGCTTTCATGTATATATGTAAAGAGGATTGAGAACAACCTAATTAAATTATACAAGGGTTCGTGTATATATATAAAGAGGATTTAACATATTGAAAACTTTTAATTAAGTAAATATTAAATATTAGCTTTCATGTTTTTTATACAATATTTTGTCAAAATTATTTTTTATTCTTGTCTCTCTTTAATTGCTTCCGTAAAACACTTGTTGGATATACTACAATGGCTAAAAAAGAGTCGTTTCTCTAATGAGGAAAAAAACTGCAATACTACAAAAGAGAGTACCGCAAACAATGAACATAATACTATAATATGCACCTATATATTCAAAGGAATGTTCAACCAAAAAAGAAAAGGAAACTTGATTCAATGATGATAACAAAAAGAAAAAGGGTAACTAAGGTTTTTCTTTGAGTTATATGGGGATTAATTTAATTAGCATCAACACGTTACACAGGATGGAGATGGGTTCCTCCAGATTGCTAACTGACAGAACAAAAATCAACAGCCGACAACTACAACAAAGACATATTTAAGACACAAATGTGATCGAAGACTAGATATTTCGTTCTATATAAATTAACATTGAGAAATTAAACGTATATATAAGATATATAAATTGAAATAGAGGGAGGGGGTTGTTTGAGCATGTACTTAAGGTACATGTTTAACATGACTTATTCAATACTTTTAATTAAATAAATATTACATAGGTGCTTGAGAATACCCTCTGGAGCTCCCTTCATTCCAATACAAAAAGATCAAGGTAACCTCATCTCCCAATTCATGCAAACCCTTGACTTCGAACTTATGTTTTTACGAAACCAGAGGTATCCATGAACTAGCAGCAGAGGTTTTCCATCACATCCTTTTCGAATTGGAGTGAGAGAGAGCTCCAACTTGTGTTTGATACCCAATACCCTAAACAATTAATGGTTTTATGTATAAGGAAGAGAAAAGTGTTGATTGCAATATTCAGCCATGTGCAACTACTATTATATAAGCTGGGAAATGGATTCGACGAAATCTGGATCATTAAGATTGATGAACCAAATATGTTAGAAAATCTCAAAGAAGGTTCTCGATACCTAAGGATTGATTAATTAAACATACATTTTATATTAATGATTTTAATAGTCATATCAGTTAACAATCATAATTTATTATTAATATAATTTTAAAAGTAATTATTATAAAAAGTAATAAATTTATTATATATTATATATTATATATTATAATTAAATGACGACGTAATTTTTTTTCATATATTAATTGCTTTTCAAGAATCTTTTAATGTTATATTAACTTTGTCATTAATATTTGTATTCATTTACAGCTAAGTGGGGTGGCCCTTTACCGTTTGATTGGTTAATTTATGCATATTATATAAAATTTAAATAATTTTATATATTTATTAATAAATTTGTTTGTCTACAATCACTGAAAAACATATAAAAATACTCTTACTTCATTAAAGAAATGTGAAATGAAATTAAGGAATTCTCAGAATTATTAAATACTCTTTCATAAAATTAAAAATTTATTAAATATACATCTCTCTTTATTATTATTATTTTTCTCTTGAAGTAAATTAGTTGATTACTATTTAAATTATTTTTAAACAATTAGGACATTGGTTAAAGAATTTAAAAAAAAAATATTTTTATTGGAATGCATAAAATTATGCTATTTATAACTTTTTTTACACATACTCTCATATGATTTCTAAAATAAATATTTTTTTAATTTCTTAATCAATGTGTTAAAGATATTAGCTAGTTACCAAAAAACCCCTATGTTTAAGTAGAATTTAAAACTAATAATCTAAATATTAAATGTCTCATTGAATATTAAATACTTTCTTTGACATTTAATTTAACAAAAAGATGTATTAAAACTAGAATTCCGCTTGTGTTTATATTTAAAAATATAGGAAAAAGTGACATGTTATTAAAATGAAAATAAATTTTAAAACAAAATATTTTAATTTATAATAAAATTACATATATATCTTGAAAAATATTTGCAAAGAAAAAAAAATGAAAAGCACAGAGCTTCCACATGTAAATTAGTTTGCTAACTCTAAGATATTAAATTTGTCTTGTCTTTGTTTTCATTAGAATGACACATTTAAAAATAACATTTCAAACTCATCCACTTTTTTGTTATAACATTTTATTTTGTCCTCTGTGCATCTGTGCACCCCTTAACCCAAGTGCATGGAGGACAGAGAATTATCATCTTAATTAGTAAAAATGACACACTAATATTTTGGTGTCACTTCACATGTTAAAAAAATCAGTATTTTAGGTCGAGTTGAGATTGTAAAAAAGCTTTTACTACTAACTTAACTAAAAACTACTTTTTTCATATATTTCCTATATAAATTATTTACTTACTTTTTTAAGAACACTATATGAAAAATATTTGGTTAGCTTCTCTTTTACTAAAATAAAATTAAACAACTTGTAATTAAATGTGATATCTTAAAATTCAGTATTAATATTAATTCTTTTCTTTCCTTTATGGTAAATTTTCATAGAAGTAAAACCCAATTAGAAAAAGTTTAGTTTTCAAAATTTTAATCTCTTCTAAAGATTTTTTTACACAAAATTGGGCAGACAACTACAGGA
>PYAF01000437.1:688028-727792 GCA_007407185.1 Glycine tomentella
AACAATTTATCTCTTTTTATTTACCTTAAGATCAAATATTGAATTAGTTAGAATACCTTTCCCTTAATAAATCGAAGGGTTAAGACCAAAAAATATTGTTGTTTCCATCATTACAATTAAATGCTAAATAATTAATTTTAAATTGTTATTCTTGTATTTTGAATTATAAAGAAAATATAATATTTATTTTATTAAATATTTTAATCAAATGGGAAGAGAATTATTAAAATAATATGAGATATATTTAGCAAGATAGACGTTTTAATATGAAAGTGATAGATAAATATTAATCATTCAATTTTGTCATTTTTAATTAAGATTAAAATAAAAAGAGATAAATTGTTAAACTTTTTTGAAAAGTCAAAATACATGAAACTTTGCATAATAATAATAATAATAATAATAATAATAATAATAATAATATATTTATATTAAATATTATTTTATAATGAATAATTAATAATAAAACATAAAGTTTAGAAACTAAAATATAGTGTAAAATTAACGTAAAATACAAGCACAGATTAAGAATGAATTTGTGGTATTAATTGGAATTTCCATATTGTCAATTATAGTCCAAAGATGACTCATGACTGGCCTCCTCGATTGACCTCTTCATAATAATTTTCAGCAGGATCCATTCTTCTTTGGCGCGCACACGCCCCATTATTTAATTTAATTGATTAAAAACAAATTGAAAAACGTGATATTTGATCATCTTATAATTTTCAACACTTCATTGACACTTTCGTATTTTTATCTCTCTTTTTTCCATTATATCACTTATTATACTTATATTTCTTTTTCTAATACTAATTTCATTAAATATAAACATTTTAAACTAATTTATACTTATTAAAAATTATTTAATTTAATTATATATAATTTAATAATTTTATTATTTTTTAAACTATTCTCAAATTTATTAAAATACTATTTTTATTAACTATTTTTACTTAATTAATGTCATCTTGTCCAAGATTCACATTTACATGAGAGAATGAAATTATCTCATTAATTTATAACATTTATTAAAGAGTAAATAAAGAAATTAATTATACTTTAAAATTCTAAAACATTATTTGTCATGAAATGAAAAAAAAGACTAAAATATCTAAGAATTTAAAAAGAAGATAGAAATAAAAACAGTAAGGGAAAATATGTTTTTTAGATCTTAATTGTTCAATCAAATTTAAAAATCAAGAATTAAGAATTATTAGATAAAAAACACTAAATATATTTCTAAGAATTAAGAATCAAAATTATCAATATAAAATATAAATTTTTTGACCATGTTTAATTGAAAATATAAGGATTAAAAATACATTTTTCTCAACAAATAATTAGAATAAAATTTGAGAAAGAGAAAAAAATAAAACTAGTATTTTACTTTGGCGATCAACTTCAACTTCAGACATATATATTATGAAGATAAGATTAACCATTTCTTATTTTGTTATTATTTTATATTTTAGATGCATGAGATCAACATTTTTCTTTTATTTTAGACTTCCTAATACAACTATTCAATATATTATATATTTATTATTTACGTACGTGAATAAACTTGCTTATTCCTTTGCAATATATATATATATATATATTGGGAGTTATGGTTTTGATCTCCTAATAGTTTGAGTGTTTGAGTTTGTCTGTCACTCTCTCTCTCTCCCCCTCGCTTCATTTTTCCGTAATAAACCCTTCAAAAGCCAAAACCGTTTCTCGTTTTTGGACCTTATCTCTCTTTCTAAGGTTCGATTCTGCGTACGTTGGGAGGAACAAACACACATGAAGGATTCGAATTCGAATTCGGATCTGTTTGACCCGGTCATGGCGATGGAGTCCGAGTGGTCTCGCGGCGGCACCACCTCCGACGCCGATTTCGCCTTCGCCTTCAACGACAGCAACTTCTCCGACAGGGTTCTCCGGATCGAGATCATGAGCGACCCCGTCGACGCCTGCCCTGATTCCGACGCCTGCGCCACCATTGCCGACTGGGCCCGCCACCGCAAGCGCCGCCGCGAGGATATAAAAAAGGATAACGGTTCTCTCTCTCTCACACCCACACCCACTCTCTTTGTTTTTTTTTAAGAAAGAAAAAAAAAAAAACAACTTTTAGGGTTTCTGGAATTGCTCACTGGTAGAAGTGGAAATGGATGTGATTTTGCACGTGCGACGTGGTTTTTACAAAATTAGAAAAAATGGGACCATGAAAGTGTTAAAATTGGAAATTTAAATTGTGTTTTTTGTGCGAATTTGAAAGTTTATTTTTTACTGAAAAGGGTATGTTGGATAGTGTTTGCGTAGAAGCTTGTGTTTTCTCGTGCTATGCCTAATGTGTATATGTATGCTGTTTTGGTTGGTTGCAGGTGCGGATCTTGCTTCGGTGCCTGACGAGCAAGTTTTGAACGGGCATCAATCTGAAGCGGATGAGTGTGAGAATCAAGATGAAGAGGCTGATGCAATGGTTGAAGAACCCCATTCTGGTATTTGAATTGAAATTCCTTGAAAATCTTATGCTTAGAGTGTGGTTTGTTTAAAAACTATTTTTAGTTTTCATAATGTAGTTAAATAAGGATGTCTAGACAGTTGGTGGAGGGTGGCGCAAGGCAGAGAGTAGAGTGTGGAATTGATAGAGAGCTTGAACAAGATGAGAAAACATCTCCTAACTGTTTTCGTTTTTTGGTTTTTAAAGTTCTTGCTTTGCTAACAATTTTGAAAAAAATTTATATAAATTGATTGCTGAATAGTTTAAAGGTGTCTTACAAAACAGTTTTCAATGCTGAAAATGACAAGGGAATCAAACATGCCCTTAGTTTCCCTATTATATAGGTTTTGGAGAACTCTACATTTTTCTCAAAGAAATGCTAAATCTAACTGTAAATTGAGAATATGATTTGAACTTGAGTGTGATTTAATAGAGAAATTTGTGTGTTACTAGAGAGTATAACATTTTGCCTATGCTTGTGACAACAAAACATACATGGATATCATTTGAGTCCTTCTCTTAAGTACGAAGATATCAGTTCTGCTTTATGAATACTTTTGAGTTTGTTGTGGTTAATGTAGGTGATGAAGCTACAAATAGTAATGATTCAGACTGGAGCATGGACTGCTCTGCAGGTGCAGTTGTTAGAGTTAAAACGCTGCATATCAGTTCTCCTATCTTGGCTGCTAAAAGTCCTTTTTTCTATAAGGTAGATGAAGGTCTTTCTTCTGTATAGGGTACATTTGAATATTTTTGCCAAAAATATATTTGCTTAACAGTTTTTATTTACTTTATGCAGCTTTTCTCAAATGGGATGAGGGAGTCTGAGCAGAGACATGTCACCCTCAGAATTAATGCCTCTGGTATAAACATAGGAATACAATTTTTGGATTATTTGCAATCGTTTTTGTTTTACTTCAAATAATTATCTTACGAATGCCATACTTGTTTTCATGTTGCAGAAGAGGCTGCTCTCATGGAGCTACTGAATTTTATGTACAGCACTACCTTGACCACTACTACAGCACCTGCATTGTTGGATGTGTTGATGGCTGCTGATAAATTTGAAGTTGCTTCATGCATGAGATACTGTAGCCGGTTATTGCGGAATATGCCTATGACACCTGACTCTGCATTGCTTTATCTGGAGCTTCCTTCTAGTGTCTTAATGGCTGATGCAGTCCAACCATTGACTGATGCTGCGAAGCAGTATCTTGCTGGTCGATACAAGGATATAACCAAGTAAGTGTTTGCCCTTTTATTTTAATTTCAGTCACATTATCTGATACTCAAGCATTACAAACACTTTTCTTGATCTGATTTTTTACTTGTATTAAGTAGCACTATTTACTCCCTCTTCATCCTGCCTCTTTTGTTAGCTATTGGTATTAGAGTTTTGATTTCAATTTGTAGCTGCTGATATTAAAATTTTGATTTCAGTTGTAGTTGCTTTATTATATTTTGTTTGAATTTCACAATTTCTTTCCATTGCTCTTGCTGTTGGAGACTGGGAAAAGTTGGGGAACAAAATACGTGTTCATTAGAAATGATTCCAATGTGTGTATATGTGTATTTACATCTAATAATTGGCACCCTTGTAGATAATACTTCAGTTGGATGGGTGCTACTTTTGGTTAATCAACTTATAGTGACCTGTTATTTTTACCCATTTCAGAGTGTGACCAAACATGCTATTAATAGGTTATAAACATTTTAGAGAGGCTTTTTCTATTATGGAATCCCATGACCAAAAGTCTTTTGGAAAACACATTTTTTCATTGTTTACATCTTAGTATCATGTCTTTTTGAATGCTAATAATTCTTGTATATGACCAGGTTCCAGGAAGAGGTTATGGCCTTGCCCCTAGCTGGAGTAGAGGCAATACTGTCTAGTGATGATCTCCAGGTCGCATCAGAAGACGCTGTATATGATTTTGTGTTGAAATGGTCTCGACAGCATTACACTAAACTGGAAGACAGGCGAGAAGTCCTGGGTGCCCGGCTTGCACAATTAATTCGCTTCCCTTACATGACCTGTCGAAAGCTTAAGAAGGTTTTGACCTGTTCTGACTTTGACCATGACGTTGCATCCAAGCTTGTACTTGAGGGCCTATTTTTCAAGGCCGAGGCTCCGCACCGTCAACGGTCACTGGCAGCAGAAGATTCCGCATCTTCAAACCGTCGTTTTGTGGAGAGGGCATACAAGTACCGCCCTGTGAAGGTGGTAGAATTTGAACTTCCCCGGCAGCAGTGTGTGGTGTACTTGGATCTGAAGCGGGAGGAGTGTAACAACCTGTTCCCATCCGGGCGGGTTTATTCCCAGGCGTTCCATTTGGGTGGACAAGGTTTCTTCCTATCAGCACATTGCAACATGGACCAACAAAGCTCTTTCCATTGCTTTGGGCTGTTTTTGGGAATGCAGGAAAAGGGCTCAGTGAGCTTTGCCGTCGACTATGAGTTTGCTGCGAGGTCTAGGCCGACAGAGGAATTTGTTAGCAAGTACAAAGGCAACTACGTGTTCACTGGGGGAAAGGCCGTTGGCTATAGAAACTTGTTTGCTATTCCATGGACTTCGTTCATGGCTGAGGATAGTCTTTACTTTATCAATGGTGTCCTTCACCTTAGAGCTGAGCTCACCATCAAACACTGACCCCCATTTCTAGTTGTAAACTTTCTATCTATTCCTCCAGATGGTAGCCTTGACCTTTTTTTTTAGATCTCTAATTCTCATTTTCTGTTAACAGAAGTAATCTATCAAAAGCTTAAATATACAGGCATGTGCACTAAAGTGGATAGTGTTGCATGCGATTGAGAAGATAACTAGGACCCTGATATATTATTATCTAGGATTCTTGGTTAAGTGAACCTGCCTACTTCCATTTCCGTGATTTTCTCATAATCAGTTTCCAAGTGTCGGATTTGATATCACGCCTGACGTAGTATCAGTCGTTTTCGCTATGGGGTCACTAAAGGCTTTAATCAAACTGGGGTCTAAAGAAAAATAAATATTAAGGGCTTGTTTGATATATTTTTTTCTTCATTTTTTGGTTTTATAAGTTGCTATATAAAATAATTTTGCACTACTCAGCAATTATTTTCTTATCTAAATTCATTTAAGTTTTGAAAATTGTCAGTAAAATAAGTATTTAGAAAAACAGAAATAGATGAGGTTTTCTCATCTTTTCTGTTTTCATCTTGTTCAACTTTTTTCCTTAATATCACAATTTTATACTGCATCAATCATCACTAACTGTTTGAGTAATCCGTGTAGTTATATTTAGAAAATAACTAGAAATAGAAATCCAATATTTCCTGAATTTTCAATTTTATTCTTAAGAAAATTTCATTCCAATGGTAATCGTCCTTCAAGTTGAAGGTCGAATTCGGGTGATTATTCCTAGAAATCATTTATTTACTTGGCTAGCATTCGCCTTGCCAATAATAAACATAGTGCGTACATGGTCAGCAGAATGGATTCTTTGGTATTAAACATCAGTTTCAGTATTTTAACATCAAAAAATTGATATTGTATATAATTTTTTTTTATATTTACGGGTTTTTAAATATACATTTTAAAATAATAAAAAAAAATCTATCTGATGTGCACAAAATACATTATTAAATAGGTTGTGTATATCTCCCAATAAGAATTAATCACAAAATTTAAACATGAGAATAGTTTTATGATGAGAGGATGCAGAAACATGTTCTATTAATTGTGTAATGTGATGTTCTTCTTGTTGCAGGACAGATCCTATTGTGATTCTATTAAAGAACAAAGGATAAGAATTTAGAATGAAGATGTGGAATCCAACTCTTGATCAATGAACGATCTAAATTTGGAAACTTCGGAATTTCATTGTAACATAGTAATATCCTTAGGAATAAAACAAGGATAATGTTACAAAGACGTTATGTACAGATGGCACCAAACCAGAATTACCTGGGATACGATTAGAAATAGGTTGAGTTTGCACCTCACCTGTCACTTTTCAGCCACTATGTGATGTTAATGCTCGCATATATGATTTGGAAATTGGGTTATTTTGATACAAGAATTTGATTTGGAAATTGGACATAAAAAATGGGATTAAGAAACAATTTGCAGACAACGTGTTTTGCCTTGAAAACAAAGCACTAAAAAGGAACCTTTGCACATTTAGGAAATACTTGCTAATGAGCAATTACTTGTTATAAAATGACATGCGTTAAGCAATTCATCCAGTAGTTAATGTTATAAGTACGAACTTTAACATTAATTACTAGTTACTTAAAATGAAACAGAGAAGTTATCAGAAAAGAAATGAGAGAAGAATAGAATATCAAGTACACACCTCCAACACTGCTTCTAAAGTCACCCAGAACTTTATTAAATTAGAATAAAATAGAAAAGATGAGACAAAAATAGTCTTCTATGTCTTATAGTCACAGATTATTATATAGGTAAAACCAGACATCCTTTCCCTTTCATCTAATGATTTTTCTGTGATGGTTATCCTCCATTATGGACATTTACTCATACTTTAACAGTCATTTGACTTTAATTCAAAATATTATTCCTGATACGTGGGTCATACATTCTAAAATTATTCACTGCTGTACGTGGGTCATACAAACTACTTGCCCTTAGTATGCTAACATTGTAAACTTGTACGTGTGTGGCTTTATTCCTTCTGAACTCAATTCAAATCATCAATGAAAGAAAATTTAGCATGGTGCAACATAATATTTTTGGAATGAATCATTTTTGTGTATGTAGTATGCAAATCAAGTACTCAAAAGGAAATTAAACTGGTAAATTATTTCACGGAACGACTAAGGTAATAATAATCCAACCAGCTCTTCAGCTACAACTTCCGGTGATTAATAATCAGACATGATAATTAAAGGAAGATGCATGCATTGTGTTTAGATTGATGGAAAATAATGAAATGGAATGATATGACGTGACGTTAGTTTTCATTCAATTCCATCCAATCTACACTCCCCACACCATAAAAAAAATAAAACTTGGGGAATATATGATGGAATGGGATGAAACCAACTTATAATTCATTAATCTCCCAAATGAAATGAAGACACTACATACACCATTTCATCAACAATGTTATGGTGATGTTATTTTATTCCATTTCATCTCTTTTCACTCCATTTCATTCACCTGTCACATGAACTTAAAACTCTACTCAATGACTGTATCAGATGAATCTGAAACTCTAAATAACACGGTTAGAAATGCAAAATATCTGAATCAAACATTAGAATTTATAGAGTCTAATTAATCCGAGCAAAGAATGAACAACGTTCAAGCATATCAAACAAACAGGACACAGAACAATAAATCCAAAGCCGTGATTGTAGAGAACTTCATAACCAAATAAATAGCAAATGCAACATGTCATTTTAGAAACAGTATGTTATTTAATTTTGTCCAGAATTGAAAACCTTAAATGGAAGTGGAAAAACACGAGAAGGAGAGAGATAGACCTTCAAGGCTTCAACCTTACCTGTGCAGGCACGGTGTATAAAATGTATTCGTCGAGATACCTTACTCACTCAAATTGACATGTACTAGAGAAATGACCTGTTTTTTACCTTTTAATATAAATTTTTAATGGTGTCATTGGTGTGATTTCATTGTTTGTTGTGTTCAATAATAATGTATTGAGTATGTGCCTATTAGATTTCACTTTCGTGCATATGATCACTAAATGAATCCTAACAAGCTTAAAAGTCTTAATTATTTTATATGCATAAGGATAAAAATGTTATATCAAATAGAACTAAAAATGAACTAAACTAACTTGAAATCACTAAAGAAAAATTTACAACTCTGTTAGTTATTAGCCTCAATATTATTATATAAGCATTCTCTTATTTATTTTTTATTCATCATTAATTTTTATTGTAATTTAGTAGTTTAAATACCCAAAAATATTTTCTTTATATAATTGATGTTAGTCATTTCTTTCCTTTTGATAAAAACATTTTTCAAAGAAAAACTAATAATTACAAAATGTAAAATATTTTGTTATTAGAATTAGATATATATTTAAGTTATATGCAAATGCAAATATTTTATAAAGATAAAAATTATATAATACAAGTATAAATATAAAATATTTGAATATATATCAGTATTTATAATTTTTAAATATTTTTTACATATATATACATATGTAGTAATATATACATATAATTTTTTGAAAAAATGAGAAATACATTAAAAAATGCAATAATATATATTGTAAACTCCACCCGTGTTGCATGGGTTATTATGCTAGTATTTTAAAAGATTAAGTACAAATCCAAACAAAACAAACGCTCAATAAAATAAAATGTGTCTCAATTTCTATTTTCCTCTGGTTTAGCATTCCCAATTAGATGTGGGGATGCATGGGAGAGACACCACTTCCATTCCTCGTACCCATTTCAATCCATGAATATAGTTCAACCAATGAAAATGTGTCATTAAATTAAATATATGAAATTCAATTATCTTTTTTTTTTGAAAGAAATGTATTAATCCAATCGGAAGTCATGAGATTAATTTTTAAAAAATATAAATCATTAAAATAAATGTTATCTTTTCCAACAAAATCAAAATCTTCTATACACACATCTAACACCTATATAAAATACCAAATGAATACTAAATTAACAGAGGAATTACTAACGTTGAAATCCACATGACAAGAGACAGGATACGACCAAGGTTACTACGGAGTGACCAGATATAACCGAGGGGAAATCCTACCCACATTCTCCCAAGGTTTGCAAAGTTACCCACATGGAGAAAATACCAATCCCAAGGTTGATCAAAGTGATTAGCAGAAGGGTGGGTAAAGTTCCCTACAAAAATAAGAAAAAATAAGAGTTAATTAATTCTTACATTTTAAAATATGAAACTGATTGATTACTAATTGTACTTTATTAGAAGATATATTGTCGTTTGTAATTAATTGATAATTGATATGGCAACGTTGCAAGAAGTCCAAAAAAGCCCCCAGAAGTGCCAAAGAAGACATGATCACCAAGAAACAAAAGCGTTATGACACTGCCCCCAAATCCAGACAACATGTAAATGATTCCAATCCTAGTTTGATGTTGTTGCATGCCATGAGTTAGACAAAAGTGAAAATATGTATTAGGTGAATTGCATTTATAAATTAAAAGAATAAGATATTTTATCAATTAAGTTTCACCCAAATTTTCTTTCAAGGGGAATCTCAATGAAGAGTCAGCTCGATATGTTAATGTAGAGATATCTCATTGTTTGAGAGTTTTAATTTTTAAGGAAAAGGATTTGAGAATTTTCAAAACTCCTCTGAAATCCTCCAAAGTCTTAAAATTGTTGTCCCCCCTATTTGGAGGATTTTTAGAAGGAAAAGTAACTAAAATTATTATTATATCAGTTAATGTTAATAAAATTACTATCCTACTCTAATCAGTGTAAAATATATAATGTATTAATTTTTTAAATAAGGAAAAAATTGTAAAAATTTCTTATTAACTCTCTATTTCCCTCTCTTAATATATTTTTAACTTCCAAACAAGAAAAAAGGAACTTTCATTATTTTCTTCCATTTCCTTCCCCTTGAATCTCTTTCCTTTCCCTCCCCTCTCCTCCTAACTCCTAAACAAAGCTTAAGTGAATGACTCCAGTATGCACCCAAATGTTGAAGAATAGTTTCCACCATTGAAGCTCCTTCAATATGTTTTCCCACCTTAGGGTTCCGTTCCTATCTTAGTCAAACTTTGAAATTCAATAAAATATTAATTTCAAATGAAAACATGGTGGCCTTTTTTTTTTTTTGTATAGGCAAATAAATTTATTAAAACAGAAACCGCAATTTGGTCATAAAAAGTGGCCCAACCACGAGTTACAAAGTACACAACAAGAGGCCAATAGGCATAACCTCATAAAAGTAAAACGATAATCAAAGAGGAAGAAAACCAGATACATGTATCCTACACCAAAAACCACACGCTACATAGAAATAACTTAAAATTATAAAGGAATTTATTCTTAGGGTCAATAATCAAATTAGCCTTAAAAGTGTGAGACATTGATAAATTAATTCTTGAAACATAAAAATTTTAAATTTAATTTTTAATATAGTATGATAATTATATATTTCAACATTTATCTTCTTTTTCATTAAAAGTGCATTTTTACACACTTTTTTTACCATTAGGCAAAAGATATTTTTCAGTCATCTCAAATCATTATCTTTTTATCTTTATAATTATCTGCATATGCACACATAAATGCAAGTGTATCACAAAAGATATTTATTATTCGTTTAATGTAATAAAAAAATATATAATTTCATTTAACATATGCTTAAGGCTAGGCAACCTTAATCATATCATAAGGATTAAATATAGGATATATAATAATTATTTTGGTTCTTGAATGTGTAAGTTGGTGATAATTTAATCACTTGAAAGAATAAAAATTCTAGTTTAGTCATTAAATATATAAGAAATGAAACAATTTGGTCTTATTCTTAAATTTATATAATCATTTTGTTATTAAGTTATAATATTTAAGGATTAATTTGATGATAAATTATAATTTTTAGGATCAATTTTATATATTAAGATATAAAATTAAGGAAGAATTTGACATTAACTTCACATTTATAAAATAATTGGAATTTTTGTTTTTTTAAAACTAAATTATTACTAAGGGATCAAAATGATTATTTTTATCAAAATCATTTTCAAAACAATAATTTTACAAAGATTAAAATTAAAAAATATCATAAGAAGAAGAGAAAAACGTATTTAAAATCCTATATTATTTTTTATCAGTTTTTAAACTCACATCAAAACTTAATTATAGAAAAGTGTATAGAACACATAACTGAAAAATTAGATAGAATTAAAAGGAAAAAGGAAATGCAACCTTTCCCAGATTCCCAGTGGGACATTACAAAAGTGACGTTATAGTAGCAGGGGCAATACGGTCCATTCAAATCGAGTAACCGACCCCTAATTCGTATTCCCCAGGCATACCCAACCCAAAACAAATACCCAATCGACCCTACTTTCCCTACAAGCAAATTCATCCTGGGTCGTCCTTATCATATTGTTTTGATATATCTGATTGAATATAAATGGTTAATGTATTTAAATTAAAGTTAAATTATTTGAATATTATTTAAATTTGATTTTTGTGAGAAATAATTCTTGATCAAATTTTATTTATTTTTTACCAAATTTTGGATTAGGTAGAATCTTTTTTTTCCAATGACCAAATTGTTAAAACAAAATGTTGCCACCATTACAATTAAATGCTAAATAATTTTAAATTCTTATACTTATATTTGAATTACAAATATAAAGGAATTTATTCTTAGGCTAAATAACTAAATTAGTTCCTGTGAGATATTGATAAATTAATCCCTAAAAAATGAAAATTTTAAATTTATTCTTTGAATATACAAAAAGTGCGATAAAATAATTTTGCATATAATTTAATGACATATTTGTCTCTAAATTTTGTAACTTAATATTAAATTAGTCCTCAAAAATATAACTTATAGTCAAATTGGTTCTTAAATATTATAACTTAATGACAAAATGATTTCACAATTTAAGAACAGGACTATTTTGTTTTACTTTTTATATATTCAAATATTAAATTTTTATTTTTATTTTCAAAAATTAAATTATCACTACATTACACTTTCAATGATGAATTTGATTATTTATTCTTATTCTTATATTATAAATAAAAATTCATCTCTCCCAATTGTATATTTCAACAATTTATCTTCTTTTCATTAAAACTGCATTTTTACACACTTTTTCTATCATTAGATAAAAGATATCTTTCAATCATCTCAAATAATTATCTTTTTATCTTTATAATTATCCACTTATGCACACAAATGCAAGTGTATCGGCAAAAAATATTTATTATTCGTTTAATGTAATAAAGATATATAATTTTTAATGCAGTTATGTGTTTATTTTACTTAAATACGCTTAATGCTTGGCAACCTTATTTGAAAAAAGGAAAGAGAAGGATGGGGTTTCTCTTGCTTTTGGCATAGCGGGCCCTGGCAGGAGGCCCGCACGACGGGCTATTAGCTCAGTGGTAGAGCGCGCCCCTGATAATTGCGTCATTGTGCCTGGACTATGAGGGCTCTCAGCCACATGGAAGGATTAAATATAAGATAATAATTATTTTGGTTCCTCAATGTGTAAGTTGGTGATAATTTAGCAACTGAAAAATAAAAATTCTAATTTAGTATAAAAATGTAACAACTTCGTTTTATTTTTAAATTTGTAAGATCATTTTGTCATTAAATTATAATATTTAAGAATTACTTTGATAATAAATTATATTTTTAGGACCAATTTTACATTAAGATGTAAAATTAAGAAACAATTTGACATTAAATTCACATTTACAAATTAAATTATAATTTTTTTAAAAAATTAAATTATTATTAATTTACATATTCAAGAATAAAATGATCATTTTTACCAAAACCATTTATAAAAAAATAATTTTATAAAGATTAAAATTAAAAAAATATAATGAGAAGAAGAGAAAAACGTATTTAAACTCCTATATTTTTTCTTATCAGTATTTAAACTCACATAAAAACTTATGGAAAAGTTTATAGAACACATAACTTCAAAATTAGATAGAATAAAAAGGAAAAAAGGAAATGCAAGTTTCCCAGTTTCCCCGGGGGACAATACAAAAGTGACGTTATAGTAACAGGGGCAATTCGGTCCATTCAAACCCACCCTATTTCGTATTCCCCACGCATACCCCAACCCAAAACAAATAATCGACCCTACTTTCTCTACAACAAAAGCAAATTCTTCCTTTTTCATTCTTCAATTCAAACAGAGGAAACAAAATCAGCACCTCCAAAGTCTCTCTCCCGCGAATCATTCAAAAAAACTAGGGTTTCCGATCGTCCTCGTGGAGGATGCCGAAGAACAAGGGAAAGGGAGGAAAGAACCGGAAGCGCGGGAAGAACGAGGCCGACGATGAGAAGCGGGAGCTAGTGTTCAAGGAGGACGGCCAGGAGTACGCGCAGGTGCTCCGGATGCTGGGGAACGGCCGGTGCGAGGCGATGTGCATCGACGGCACGAAGCGGCTTTGCCACATCCGCGGCAAGATGCACAAGAAGGTCTGGATCGCCGCGGGCGACATCATCCTCGTCGGCCTCCGCGACTACCAGGACGATAAGGCCGACGTCATCCTCAAGTACATGCCCGACGAGGCCAGGCTCCTCAAGGCCTACGGCGAGCTTCCCGACAGCACCAGGCTCAACGAGGGCATCCTCACCGGCCTTGATGAGGAGGAGAATGGGCCCGGGAATGATTATATCGAGTTCGAGGATGAGGATATTGATAAGATTTGAAGGAAGAGAAAAAAAAGTTAGGGTTTTGGTTTTGGTTTGTGTCGCTGATGCCTCTTTTGTTTGTTTTAGATTATATGAAATTGTTATGATGTGGTGATGGATTTGTGGCATATGGATATGATGAATGAATTTTAATGAAATAAGAGCCGGTTATATGGTGTTATAGTTACTACACTGTTATGTTTGGAGTTTGTTGATTCTTTTGTTCTGTTTTGCTGTTCTGCTTGTTTATCTGATGAGTTAAGGTCTTTTGGGGATAAAATTTCTTCATAATAGAAGAAGATATAGGAGAAGAAAGAATAAGACAAGTTTCTCCATAAAAGATGGTTTTTATGATTTATCTTATGCATAAGCTGATTTTAGCTTATAGAGACTACTCTCAATTTTCCTTCATATATTTTATTTTCCTGTAAGTGTTTATGGAGAAGATTATCTGAGCTCTTAGAAGTCGTGGTTTTAAATTGCAATGATGGTTGGGTTTCATACAGAATTGCAAACAAATGCAGATGATGTGGTCACAATTGCAATTGCAAAGACCTTGAAAACCTCTGATGTTGCGGCCACAATTTCTTAGGATCCAGGTCCTCTAAAGTGACCAATCCACTAAAGCAAGTAAGCTCAATAGGTGATGAGAAAATCAATGGTTGATCTAACATAAGTAACAAGTCGTGCATCTTTATTTAATTTAGAGGAACCAAATCTCATATTTTTAAGACCTTGATCTTTGCTTTTGGGGTGTTGAAATTGAGGGTGAAAATCTGATTTTGACCTACTCATCTTTTTTTATGTATTTTTATTATTATTGAATTGAAAACTGTGTTTGAATCTGTCCTGGACATTGTCTTTGGTTCCATAAGAAGAAGCATTCAGGTTCATCAGGAAGTGTGGTTTCAATGTAATTCTTGTGACGGTTTTGGAGTAGTTATGTTTGTGTTGACGGCTATAACTTGATTTGTGAAATCATTTGTGTGGGAAATTAGTGATAAGTAGTCTTCACTCTTCAGTCTTTGCAGTCTTTCATAGTTGCATTATTCCGTCTTGGGAGCAGTGTTTTCACGTAACCATATTGGCACCGTCATAACCGGCGTTATGAACATGTAAAGGTGGATGCCACAATCCCAGCCGTAATGGGTTCCACCATTTCTGATATGGGTTCCGCCAAAACAAACTCCAAGCCTTTTGTGAAGATTTTCCTGCCTTTATACGGTGTTTTTAGTTGATTTTATATAGGATCATTATCAAGGCTTATGTTATAGGTGCTTAAATTGATCAGTTCATAATTATACAAACGGCCACAAAAGATTACAATATTCAGGTGAATGTAAGATAAGAGGAAAGCATGATTGGGACATTCACATCATTGATATCAAGAGGAAAATATAAAGAGACTTGCACTCATAAATTATTCTCCTAAGCTACGATTGTGCAGCATGATTTTTAGTGTCAACAAGCTATACACTATCCGATTAAGCTAAATATAGAAAGAAAGAAAGAAAAATCGAAGATCCATAGCTTGCTTGCCCACAATAAAGAGTGCTTCTGCCACTTGAAATAACCTTCTGTTCAAACAAATTTGTGCGTAGAGCTATGGTAAAGATTTGTTTTAACTTTCAAAAGAGTCAGGTGACTATTAAAGCTACTACCACGAAGGAAGAGAACAAATGAACCATACTATTCCATCTTATAAAAGAAATTGTCAATGACTTAATTTTCTTTAAAATATGAAGTTGCAGTAGGTTCAAAGCAGTATAGAAGGGAAGGCTTCTCTAGCCAATTTTATTGGTACAATGCATACTTCTAATTTTACTCATGTTATTAAAACATATGAACCCAAGTTAGTTGGTTAAGGAACAATGATTGGAGCAATGAGCAAAGGGAATGCTAGATCAACAGAGGGAAAGGAACAAAATAATTGGAGAGAATAAGCACGTGGCGGCTTATCCATTCTGTTATTGTTTCCAAAGTTTAGAGACTCAATAAGCAGACATCAGAATGTGATAGAAGTGGAGTTTTGTGAGACAAGAATAGAGAATTGAGGAAAGGATGAGCATCTGTCGTTAGAGAAGAGATGAACAAGGAGACTACTCCTTTACAATGAATGATTCCCTTCTCAAAATAGTTCTGAGGCTCGTTAGTAATTTTTGCTTACCTTCTCAATTCAATACCCCTTGTCCCCTATTTTACTATGAGTGGAAGAGAACTAAAAGGAATGCAATAGAACGAGAAGAAAAAAAAGGGGGAAATGTGGAGTTGTTAGACCAGGGTCCTTTTTTCTTGTGTCTCCTACCTTTCTCCTAAAGTTGCTCTTCTGCTGCTGCAAGCTAGTTGTACACATCAATGATATCACACTGATATCAGTACTCCTAAATATCAGTTTGTATTATTCAATATATTCTGTTTGCATCTGTTTTATACTTGTTTTACCATTACATCTCATCATATAAATTGCTTTGAAGCGGCACAAATTGTATACACAGAAGTGAGAACAGAAACTACAGGTGATTATGGTATGACTCAACCCAAAAATCCAACATAATTTTAAAACTGTATAAAGCCAAAACAAAGTCCAAGCCTTTTGGTGGAATTTTTTCCTGCCTTGATAGAGCATTTTTAGTTTATTCTATTTAGGATCACTATCTAATCAACATTTGTCATAATTTACAACATTTAGTGAATGTTTATCTTACAGTAATCACACATTCAAGAGCACGTTCAACACAATTTCTGTGAAGGCAAATCAAACACAGCCTTAGCACCCGACTACTAAATCACTTGCACAAGTTACTAATTTGACATACTGTTGAATTTCTTTAATAATCAATTCCAATAAGTTAAATTTGAAGTTGTTGTCTTAGATGTTAAATATCAGTGCTTAATATTAATCATTCAATATGTTCACTCCAAACAAGCAAACAGCTAAGAGAAATTCCACTCCAGTGTGCTCCACACAAGGCATTATCACAGGTTTCTTTGAGTATAACATCCTGCAAGATTTTCATCAGTTGTCAAACATAACTTTTCCTGATCACTAGTCATTCCTTTTTTTCAATTTTTTTTCACACTGCTTAATTTCACAAAAAATAAACTAGCTCAACCATAACCTGATAACCAAACACTACAAAACCTAATCCTTTTTAAATTTTTCATCTAAAAACTAGGTGAAATGAAACAGGATCGTGCAACAACTACCATGTAATGAAAGAAAATAAAATCATCATACCATTTATTTGGCAATTCATTCCAATCCATTGTTTAGGAAATAACTGAACACAGACTAAAATTAGAAAATAATTAGTTAATTTCATCCAACACCTCAAAATGAGAGAAAGGAAAACAAAACCGTCATCACATTGCATTTTATTTCATCCAATCTCAAACAATGCAAAGCAGCTAACAGCATTTCGTTTCATTTCATCCCCAACCTCTACACAAATAGTTAGTTTCATCCCATAGTTCCATTCCACAAACTCTCAAAACAACAAGAACAAAAACAAAAGCACCAAACTAAATATATTTCATTTTGATCACATTACATCCCATTCCAATCAGTCCAACAACAAACCAATGACATTTGTTATTCCGATCCATTCCACTCAACAGTGGACAGAATTCATAAACACAAAATTACCTAATCTTCTCCTTTCCACTGATCCTATTCGCCGCCTCCCTAACCTGCTCAATGTAACCCTCAATAGGCGGCGTAAGCGTCGCCATAAACCGGTTAACCGGAAATGGAGCCAAATCAGGAACCAAAGCAGCCTCTCTCAACCCGTCAGGCAAAGCCTCAATAGCCTCCTTCTTCATCCTCAAAAGATTCGACTCCGCAGCCTGTCTCGCCCTATGCTTCCTCATCAAAACCCTACTATACTCCTTCGCCAATCTCCTCCCATCTTCCACCGTCAAATCATACTTCGGCAACTTGTCCACATCCACCAAACCTAAACTCACGTAATCCAACCCAGGTGTCCCAATAATCGTGGGCTTCTCCGAAACCCTATATTTGTCGTCTTTTCGCTTCATCATGTCGATTTCTCGCTGCCGGTCCTTGCTGATGAGGCCCAATTTCTCGCGCTCCGCTTCGCGTTCGCGCTCCTTTTGGGTGAGGTGGCGGAGAGGGGTTGGGGCTTGAAGGCATTGTTCATAGAGGCGCTCGCGTTCTTGGCGCTCACGAGACATGGGTGGGCCTGCGGCCGGGGATCCGGTTTTCTTCGTGGTGATGCGGGAGCGTTTTAGGGCTTGGCCTGCTTTGATCTTCGCTTTGCCCTTTGCGGTGCCGCTCACGGCGCAGCGTTGGATGAGGTGGTGTCCCGAGGGGAAAGGTTGCGGCTTTAGGAGGCGGAGCATGGTTCCGGTGATGGGGTCGGTGGCGGATTGTGCTCTCGGGGGAAGGGGGTGGTTTTGGAGTGTGGGTTTCTGAGGTAGGGCAATAGAGAGGAAAAGGGGAGTGATAGTGGGATATGGGCCGGTCCAAAAAGAAAAAACTCAATGGGCTGGCCCAGGAAAGATTGGAGAATTTCAAGTCATGGTGGGAAAATAAGGGCATGCGTTTAATTTCCTCCTCATTTTGGTTTTAGAAACTGTTCTCTAAAATAATTATATTATTAGTATGAAGCATTATTGATTTTACTGCTAATTTCTTGTAAAAAAAATCTGGTTAATCACTGTGGTTCTCATCCAAAATTTATTAAATTCTGAAAATTGTTTTGGAAAGAGTACTCTAAAAACAGAAAAATCAAAGTCATGGATGGAGATTAAGAGCATGTTTGATTACATTCTCATTTTTTATTTATTTTAAAAGATTGTTTTCTAAGATAATTTTACACTATTCAACAATTCTCATTCAATATTTATTAAAGTTTTGAAAATTGTTTACGAAACATATACTTTAAACAAAAGCAGTTTGTTGATTTTCCTTTTCATTTTCATCTATTTTCATCTTGTTCAAGTTCTCTTTCAATTCTACATTGTGCTTTGTGTTTGGTTGAATCGGGTCGGGTTCAAAAATGGGCAAACCCGTGAACGCCCTGTTAGTGACGTAAATGGTAGATACGGTAATGGGATGTGGATTTTGAAGATAGGGAAGTGGCCAATGAGGGAGCGAGGTTCTTCCACGTGTCAAGTGGTTGGAATCGGTGTCCTAGATTGTCTCATGGAAGTGGATAACAAGTCAATGTAAACAACGTGTCCTTACTTTTTTTTCTTTCTCCAAAAACAATTAAATAAGTATCTATTGAATTTGAAGGGAGTATAGGAAAACCAAACAAAGTTCCAATTTTTTTGGTTTGGAGATAGATAGAGTGATACGTGTCACATTTTCATAATAATAAAAAATGGCAGCGGCGGCGGCAGTGACGGTGCTACTCCCACCTAGGATTCCGACCACCACCAACGTTACCCGCTGCTCTGCTTTGCCTTCTCTCCCTCCTCGCGTCACCAACACCAAAACCACTTTGTTCTCACCTTCCCTCAACAACTTTTCAGGTAATCTTTCATTTCCTTTCTCTTTTTCCTTGTTTGTTATTTTGCATGTTAGAAAATTTCATTTTTTTTTTTATAAATTCTAATTTTGAATTATTATAAATTAATATACATTTTGTTCTTTTTCTATATTTCATTTTCCTTGTCGTTTTAATCTTCAAATTAACATACATTTTGTAGTTGAGTTGGGTGTGTGAGTTGTTCTAAACATCTAGTAATTCCTATGGATCAGAAAAAAATCTTCGAATTTTCCATTCCTCTTAAATTAAGACACTAAAATGTGTTAAACTTTGATGACTCTAAACAATGGGGTGTAAAATTTCCGATTAGATTTTGGTTTGAGTTACTAATGGGTGGGGTTGAGTCTAGACGTTAGTCTTCCATCAAGTGGTGAACCACGTTCAAATTCTTGTTGGGAGAGATGTCAAATTTTAGTTTCAGACCGGCAAAGATTGCTTTCAGCCGAAATGCCTCAGGAAAATGAAAAAGAAAAAAGAATATGAAGAGCCTGTTTGGATAAACGTCTCCAGAAGCAATTCTACAATTCTAGAAAAAAAAAAATAAGAAGAAGAAAATGGTTTTCTCCATTGCATAAGCTAAAATTTTAGCTTATCAAGAAGTTCATTTCATTATTTTCTTCTCCTAGAAGTGTTTATGATAATAAGCTCATCCAAACATGTCAAACTAATTGCTTTATTATTTTGTCATAGATAGTATGATAGTTATTAACATTGTTATATTTTTAATTTGAGGCCTTTCAGCACTAATAAGCTGCTGTCCAACTCTTATATCTTGTTTCACTCATGGAATAATGTATGTCTCTCCCCCCTCATTTCCTCTTATATGAATTTTTCTCCTTTATTTATTTGAAGTTCTTGAGGGCAAGCCCTGGCACAACGATAAAGTTGTGTCTTGGTGATTTGTTGGTCATGGATTTGAATCCGGAAACAGCCTATTTGCATATGCAAGGGTAAGGCTGCGTACAATATTTTTTCTCCTTACCTTCTCATTAAAGCTTTTATAGAAAAAAATAAGGTAAAACAAATTTTCTCCCATAAGCTAAAATTAACTTTATACACTTAAGCTTATACAGAAGCGCTTGCATTTAACTTATTCAAAAGCTGATTTTAATTGATGTATAGGCTAATTTTAACTTATGTGAGAAACTTTTTTTTATAAAAAAAAATAATAAAAAAAAAAAAACAAAGGGGCTTGAGCCCAGAAAAAGAAAACTACAGAGATATCACGTGAGGAGTGATAACTTAATTAATTACTTTCTTATTTTCTTCTCCTAAAAGTGCTTATTAGGAAGTTTATCCAATTAGAACTTATATCCAAGGTGGTGTTCATTGTCTTGTGGGGTAAGTGAAACACTTCTGAATTTTAAAATTGAGGGTGGTAAACATCTTATGGGGTGGATACACTTTGCCAAGTCCAAAGTTTAATCCAGAAAATTAAGCTAGTTGCTGCTATGTGAATGGAGCTATTAATGCTCCCCACAAATCAATACTTGTCTAAGAATCTTGTAGTTGTACACTTGGTTAAGCCTTCTGTATCTGTAGTTTTAGTGTGTCCCTGAGTAGTAATATTCTAGTGTTTGTTGCATTTTCAATGTTCTATTTATTGAGCTCAGTCATATTGCTTTTTATATCTTTGTTTTTATCCATTTATTCATCGTTTAGTAGTTTTCTTCTATTTCCACTTTTTCAGTGTCCCGAAAATCTTCTCTGCTTCAGACCAGAGCTTCTTCAGAGGAATCATCCTCAGTAGATGCCAATGAGGTGTTCACAGATTTGAAGGAAAAGGCAAGAAGTTTACTACTTGGCTGATTTCAACAATTTGGTTTATCCTGAACTTCGTTTTAGCAAATCCTCGATCTTGCGATTCTAATTTCCTCTTTGCCAACCCTTCCTTTACATACTGATTGGTTCAAAGGAGGGGAGGGATTTTCTCCCCCTATCTACTATCCATTCCCCTCCCCTCCAACCAAACAGTATGTTAAGTTTTAACTAAGTGGAAATAATATCCTCCATTTATCATTATCAGTGGGATGCTCTTGAAAACAAGTCCACAGTACTTCTTTATGGTGGAGGGGCTATAGTTGTTGTTTGGCTATCATCGATTCTTGTGGGCGCCATCAACTCAGTTCCCTTGGTAAGCCATCACTCCTGGTGAATATAATTCACTTCTACCATATTATATTATATGCTTGGGTTTTTATATAAAGCTTGGCTAACCAATCTGAGATTATCTTATTTACGTTTCAGCTTCCAAAGATTATGGAGTTGGTAGGGCTTGGATACACTGGATGGTTTGTCTACCGATACCTTCTGTTTAAGGTAAGTAAAATACATCACCAATACTTTACTATTTTAGATTTTAGAATCTAACATGTTTTGTTGTATGGACATAAGTGGTGGTTTTGTGTATATCAAGCCTTGAGATTGCATTGGTGTCAATATTTTTGTATTGAATGATCACTTCTTTTGTTCCATGGGATCCACTTACCCTTTTCTACTTCCACAACACATGCCTTATTAGGTGTACATCTTATAAGTAATTTATATGTATTTCTTTCTATACAGTCTAGCAGGAAGGAGCTAGCTACAGACATTGAATCACTGAAGAAGAAAATTACTGGAACTGAATAGAGTGGTGTTAGCAGGTGTTAAGTCAAGTTTATCTTCTGAGCACCATTTGTTTTTGTTGTGCTGTTATCTACTGTATAAGAGTCATATGTATCCGTTGAAGTAGAATAGAATTCCTCTCAACCTGTATTTCCCTTGTAATGAACCCATTTCATTGTTAAAAATAATGTAGCAAATTTTATGTATATGACTCTGAATGGAAAACCATTATCCTTTCACTTCCTCACTGTGTAAGAAATTTAAGTCATATATATGAATATAGAACACGGAAATATCATATATCGGACCAATTGCTTCTGTTTCTTGACCATGATAGATAGAAAGATCACCTTGCAATAAGGTAATAGATCAAAATATTCGGATTGGTTCTGACCTGTGCTTTCTCTGATATAAACCAACTATTAAATTGTTTTTAATAAAATAAAATTTAAGCTAAAGTATACTCTTCTCCTTGATATGATAGATGAATTACAGGTTCCTCCCCTTTAACTTTCAAAATTTTCGCTTCACTTACACATTAAATATGTTATACTTTAGGCTATTTTAATATAACAACTTTGAATGTCATCAACAGTAAATTTTGTACACTATCATCGATTTTTGACTTTAAGAAAATGAAGTTTTAAAACACGTTATTACTTTTGAAATTTTATCCAAAATTTTAACTTCACCTTCTAACTTCTCGAATTTGACAACAGGGGTTTAAGAATAACTTACCGATAATGTTGAATGTAACAAAGAAAAATGATCTTATTTACCTTCCTCTCCGCTCCGGTAAAGGTGAGTGTAAAGGAAAGGTGTGTAATTTAAGTATTTATACAGAGAAAAATGTGGAGCCTACTCTATAAATAACTTATCAAATACTAGTAGTATTTACTATTTAGTGGCGACAAGTGTAACCATTCTTAGATCACATTAACAACGTTTTTATACGTGAGCTGGATGTTACTTGGAGTTCGAACGGCCTATGTCATCATTAGAATGTAGACTTCCTCTTGCATCTTAGACATTTCCTCAATTTTGGTGTGGATTTGCTTTTAAACGTGAATATTGGACTCAGATCCAAACATACTCTGCTGAAAGGGTTTGTGTTTGGATGAATGTTGATAAAATTATTTTTGAATGAAATTATTTTTGTAAAATTAATTTATATTAAAATTGATTTTGAAGTAAGATGATTTATGTCTAAATATTTTTATTATAAAATTAAGTTAAGAGTAAAATTTAGTATAATCTTTTTTTATCCAACACAAAATTCATTTAAAATTATTTAAACTCAGAATCAATTCAAGATCTAAAATTAATTTTGAATTCTTCCTTAGTAAAAAAATCAAACATGTAATGTCTTTTACATAATTTGACATGAAAAAATGGATCCAAGATGCAATATTACGACATAATTTTAATTTTAATTCCTTACATGCTGCCTTAAATATTAAGTCATTCTAGAAATTGGAGTTTTTTTAAGGTAAAATTGGAGAGTTTAATATAAGAATTTTGCAAAAACATTTAAAAAAATAGTTTTGTACAAGTTAAACCTCACTACACTAATTACACCTTGACAAATGACAACAATATTAATTAATCATTTAAAACTTACCAACTAAATTGCCTCCCTAACGAATCATTTGCCTAAAATACGCATTGGGGATGCATGACTTCAGCCCCTTGTATTGTATCAGATTGCTTCACCTAAGTCCTCGTTGGCACAGTTGATGACCAACTCATTTTTTTCCCTTTATCCCTTGACCAAAAACTCTAAATAGAATGCAAGAAGGGACCAAAAATATGGACCTAAAAAAATACCCTTGTCGTTGAAGAATCTAATAATTAATAATGACAAGCAGTGAATAACAAATTAACACCACCCCATTAGGCATCAACAACTCTGAAAGGTTCCATACCCCTTTTCATTTGCTGACCAATGTCAATACAATACAACATCTTAACTCATATTTCGTCGCCTCATTAATTTCCCCACAGCCACATACACCTCATTTCTAGGCACAAGAAACTCCAATAGAATCTCCACATACATAACAAGAGTTGAAGAATTCTCTTCCCCTTTGGGAACCTAATCATTTGTATAAGGTGGTACAGGTTTAACTTCTCAACCACTTCATTACATCATTATTAAGGAATCTTCATAGTAGTCTTCATCTGTGTTATAAGAAATTCTCATTGTAGGAAGAGGGAAGAGAAACAAAGCCAAATGTCTTAAGGAGATTCTGATCTCTTATATATACCCTCTCAACCAAAGTCTGCCATAATACTTGGTTAGGGAAGGATTCTGATTATGAGTTTCATTTCGTTAATATTTGTCTCTCTCTCTCTAGATAATCAAATCAGAAAAAAAGAAAGCATAGTTTGTGCCAGTAGTGAGAAAACTTGTCCTTCCACTGATGATTAGTCGAAATATTACTGCATGATAGAAGCTTCGATGGGTTTGGTTCATCCATGGATTTCCATGAAAGCCATTGAAAAATTCAGCACTAGAGACAGAAGAAGACTTCTGGGGTGACATTCATGGGGCTCCATAGATGGTGGCACGTTACGTTGTTAACATTGTCTTTGTTTTTGTCATGTTTGGTAGGTGGCTCACAGTCTTATTATGACCATGAATCATTAGATGACTTTCTTAGCAAGCAAGCCAGCAAAGAGACAGAAAGGCCTAGAACAGGTGTTTTATACAATGTTTCCCTTCCTTCTAACTTCACAGGCATGGAAGTTTCAGTTGTTAGATTGCACAGTTTCTCTTTATGGTCAAGAGGAATGAATTATAGTTTCTTCAGTCTTCCACCGCGGATTGTACCGCGGCCTAATGAGAAGAGAGTAGCTATTTTGTTTGAAAACTTGGGCAATTGGTCTTCTCATTATTTCAATGTGCCTAACCACACAATAGTGGCTCCAGTTTTTGGTGTTATGGCTTACAGTTCTTCAGAAAAAGCATTGGTAGATGAGAAGATTAACTTTACTACCCATGGTGACCCCATCAGAATTCGGTTTCCTCATGTTGGTCAACATGGGAAAAATGACACACCAATTTGTGCCATGTTTAGTGCTGGTGAGTTGGTGATATTCAAAAACATGACTAAGCCATATGTCTGTGAAGTATATAGCCAAGGGCACTACACTCTTGTAGTTCCATCATTTCCTTCCCCCAAAGAACCTAATACCCGGAGTCATAGCAAGAGATTTACCAAATGGTGTGTGTTGGGATTTGTAATAGGTTTTGTTGGGTTGGTCATATTGGTTTTGATCTTGCTAGCTTTAGTAATGGAGGCCAAGAAGAGAAGAATAAGAAAAATGGAGAGAAATTCAGAAGGGGGTGAGCTTTTTGATACATTTTGGATAGGAGAAACTAAATTGCCATCAGCTTCAATGCTTAGAACCCAACCAGCTCTTGAGAATTAAAATGCCATTCATTAGTAATTGGTGATCCAAGTTTCCTCCAGTCTCTCTTGTAGTATTTGATTTACTTCATGCAAATGAATGAGTACACAAATGTTGTTTGTTTTGAATTTGATCCTTCTCAACAAAACAATTGTTCAGTACAGCTTAAAACAAATTTAGCATTTATATATTAATATATAAATAAACTTATATAGTCATCATCATAGGTGTCAATAGCACTTTGATGTCACGTTTTGTTTTCACTTAAATTTCTTTATTAGGAATTTATGCACAGATAACAATTTTTTTTAATTCACAGGTCACACCCTACCACCCCCTTTGTATTCTTCTCTCTTGTCTATATATGTGCACTAGCTGTGCAGGTTGGTTATTAAAAACAAATACAAACAGTGGTTTTGCATTATATGCTGGACGGCAAACTTGGCTCTTCTGAGCATTTACATTTGTTTAATTTTTTTATTAAACCAAATTGGAAGTCCCTGCTTGGCTGCGCTGTACTGCTTCTAACCATTTAGTTTAATATTACTAAGACAAGAATTCCCTAGGAATTATGAATTTTAAAAGAGGTCTCTTCGACCAAGATTGCCACATCTATTCGCACGAAGTACCAAAGATGTTGCAGCTTGGTTTTTGTCTTTCTCACCCTTAAGTGTTCATAAATTGACAAATATGACAATCATTAGAACTCAAATCTGATGGAATTTTTATTGGAACTCAAATGAAAACATTTTTTTTGTGAATACTCAAATCCAAAACATTAATATAACATAACAATCTTTCTAGAGGAAGATAGGACAACTCTGAATGCCAATTAGTTCAGCACTTTAAGAAATTTATCAAAGCTTAACTTGCATGTCATTTTTTTTTCTTTCATCAAATTGTAATGCTACCAACAAGTACCATGTTTTTGTTCAAACTATTACACACAAGCATGAGAGTGACACCCCAGAAACCAAAAACATTATTTAACAATATGATAGCTGAGCATTTCAAAATAGTTTAATTGGTAAAGAAGAAAGACCCCTAGCCCCAAGCATTGGATCAACCAATAGGTTGGAGATCACAGTGTTCATGACGAGGGAAAGGGGGATCAAAAAGAGAACCATTTAGAATGGCATGTGCAACAATCTTGTTTGCTGCTTCCGTGAAATGGATGCCATCCCAGCTCACATAGCTGTGGGGTTCATCACAAGCAATTGCTAGCATATGGCCACACAAAATTTTAGGGTTAAAGTTTTAGACACCGCCTCCATACCCACAACATGTTCTGGTACTATACTTTAGTCCTGCTCCAAGAAAACAAATTGAAACCAGAAATCAGCACTACACATGTGGAATCAGTATGGTTGGTGTATAAATATCAAGTTCATAATAATTAACAATAGCACTTGCAGCATATGGAACTTGGTAATATAATTGATTTCGTGCATAATCATTCAATCAGTTATGAGAAAATCAACCGTCACGCGTACATGTATGACAAAACATAAATGTATCGGAATATCAATTGTTAATTTTCTCATCGACAATTAAGATTACTTTAGACAATCCTGTAAGAGTGCTAATATTTGTTGGTAAATAATGGCTAAATGGGTGTATGATTATGTATGACAGTAATTCATAAGGAGCATTCATAAGAGCATTGTTAAACTAAACAAGCCAAGGGAAGGTGCTTGTACCATAAAATGTAGGGTGGTGAAAGAGCTCCAATAGAGCAGAGTTGGTGTCCACGTAAATAAGGGAAGCATCTACTAAACTTTTTTCTGGTTAGACTCAATGTATATTTCAACAGTTTGTTATGATCATTTACAGCATTGTTGTAAGAGGCCATGCATCCAAACTCATCAGTCAGAAGTAGCATGAGGAAGCTCCACCAAGTATCCAGTATAGCATCCCACAGGACCAAGATTGAATACCATAAATCTGCGCCCCCCTTGTGCATATAGCTCCTAAAAAGAGAAATTGCATCAGTACAAAAATTGGAAATAAATAAATAAGTCATGCTTAATTTTTTGAATTACTATTCTAATGGTGCGAAACTTTCTTGTACTAGTATTAAAAATACATCATTAAAATAGTCTGACATGTCATACATAATTTGACCTCTCATATGTTAATAATGTGCCACACTGAATGAATGAATATAACACCAAAAGTCAAAAATCGTCTAAAATATGATTACATAACATGCTTGATATAGTTAAACCTTGATAGCTGCAATAATTTGGGAAACGATGTGAGGAAGGGTGCCCCTCACTCCATCAATACCACCATGTAACATTTTTGTGTACCTGGTTGATGAAATTCATCAACTTGGGCTTTGAATTGCTCCATTTGCCTGAGTTGAACAGAGAGGGAAAATGGACTTAGCCCACTGACAAAGAAGGAAGTTGTGGGCGGAATCACAGCGGAGGCTGAGAGGATGCAAAGTTAACCCCATGAGTATAGTCCGATCCAATTGACTGCAGATATGGGCTCAAATATGGCAATCCAAGACCCTGAGCTGCAAGTTCAACACCAAAATAACATATCAAATATTTAATAGAATCAATAATATATTATATATCTATGACAAGCTGAAGGGCCTTTATTATTCAATTGTTATTATGTACCATAAGTTTGCCGAATCATCTTAAAAGTCGTAACAAAAACGATTTCTAATTAATTGTGAGCATAAACTTCAAATAGTTCATATAAAAAAGTCTAAATGAGTTAGGCTAAAAAGTCAAAATTAATTAATTTAAACCTAAAATTTACTATTCAAATTTAATAGTAATATTTTAGCGAGTCTAATAATTTAATCAGACGAATCTATTTTGCCTGAGATCAATTACAAAATCAGCCTTAAAAGGGGTATATTCTCGATCATATCAAGTAGTTATCATTTAATATGTAAAAGATAGAAATTCTCGATTACATTCTTGTAACACCTGTTCTATCATATATGAATTTGTTTATTTTAAAATTAGGTAGAATTGATTTTCATAAAATTATTTTCAAATCATTATATATAATTGATATATATATATATATTAAAATATTTTTTTAACGGCAAAATAAACGATTCTACAATTACATGGGAGATTAAGCAGGGACAAAAATTGTTGGGGTGGTCAAAGATGAGTAATGTTTAGGGTGCTAATGTTTTAGATATTACTTTTTCCATTCTAAAATGATTAATGTTTAATTTTTTATACATAGATTAAAAAAAATAAGTATTCCAAAGGAATTAGTATTTATAAGGGGATAATTTTACTAAAATATCTTTATTTTTTATCTTAATTTTAATAAATGTAAAAATAATATTATCTATAACTATTAATAATGAGAATTATCTTATTTAGTGTATACATTTTATTACGGGTGTTCAAGTGTACAGATCACCCACGAACCTGATTTGATCAAAAATTGATCTCAACAATTTGTGTTTGATCATTTATATATTTGAGTTAAAATCGAACTAAAATGATCAAACTGTTAATGTACAGGTTGAATCACGGGCTTAGATCTATAGATCCGATCAAAACTAAATTGAACCAATCAAAATTGATCAAAATTTTGAATTATTTGATTTGGCTTTAAATATTGTTAATATTGGGACTCCAAGTGTTGGAACTGCAAATATTTATAATATTAATGCATCATATTTTGTTCATTTGTTTCTGCAAATCTAGTTGCACCAAAGTTTATGGCAAGAAATTAGTTTGTAGGAAATAGTTGTGATTCAGATTATTATAGTAAATCCTGTTGAAGAATATTTTGTTTTAATTTATATTAGGCTATTTTAGAATATTATGTTGATGGTATTAAATGAATCAATTTTACTATTTTCATATATTTGATAACATTGTGTTAAGATAAATAGTCAATTTTATCCCTAAATATGTAGAGCATTGAGAAATTCATTTCTGAAAGATGAAAATTCAAATTTTAGTCATCGAAAGTGAAAAAAAGTGCGATAAATTCATTCATTTGTTACCGTTAATGAAAGAGCCTATGTGACACAAAGGAATGGAAATGTCACAAAAATGATTGTCAATATGAATCTTGAATAGTTTGAATCAAAATGTTAGTAAGTTTTCATTGAACCAAAATGTCAGTTAGTTTTCATTGAACTAATTTGTCAGACCCCAATTTTTGTTTTATTTAGAGATAAAATATAATTTAATCTTCATATGTCCCTGTTTTTCTAACCTGTAAAATATAATTTAATTCTTTCATTGGACAAACACACTTGATTTTGTTATAATCTGTGATTAAGAAAGTTTATTTTAAAAGATGGTCTTACCAGCTTAAAAGACAACAATCAATTAAACTCATATCTAATTTTGTAAAGTGTCAACTTCTCTTTCAAACATGATTGGGTCTAACACATAAGGATTTTCAAAACCCACTAAACAAAATAGACAAAAAAAAAACCAAATCAATGTTGATAATAATAATTTCAACACATAAAGAAATAATGAAATAGAATAGATCACACCCTCGTTCGAAATCATACTTCAAAAATACAGAAACAAGTAAATGTTGCTTCAACTTTTGCAGGCATTTTGAATGGTAATAGGGAGTTTGGTAATACAGAAACAAGTAAAGAATGTATTTTTGATAAAAACACCAAATTGTTGACATCTTTTACGGTGTGAAAAGAACTCAGAAAAAGGATATGTAGCGAAAAAAAATAGGGATGAATATCCTATGATACTATTATGTTCCAACAATGTGTCAATGATCTTGGTAGCTGAGGAGACAAGCAAATAGTTGTAGCAAATTTGCAATGCATGTAAATGGATATACTAAAATTTGAATTTTTATCTCTCGGAACGAATTTGTCAGCGCTCTACACATTCAGGAACGAAAATGACTATTTATCCTAAATTGCATTTTATCTTTAAATGAAACGAAATTTGGGATATGACAAATTTTTTCCAATGTAAACTTAGTGACATTTTTGTCAAATGAAAATTTACTAACATTTTGATCAAATTTATTCTGCATCCATATTGACAATAATTTTTATGACATTTCCGTCCCTATGTCTCACATAGGCTTTTTCATTAACGATAATGTGCGGAAGCTAGCGTATGAATGGATTTGTTTTTCACTTTCAAGGACTAAAATTTGAATTTGCATCTTTCCGGGTTGCATTTGTCAGGTTTCTACACATTCAAAAACGAAAATGACTATTTACTCTATTGAGTTAATTGTAGTGGATATTTGTAAGAATCATGATATAAAATAATAGTTCTAAGAAGAAGAAAAATATAAAATTTAAATGGATAACTCATTGGCTCAAACCGAACCAAATAGTTTATGAATAGGTTGGATTGAGTTTAGTTTAAAAAAAAAATTGAAAATCGAACCGATCAAATTTGAATGAATTGGATCCTAAATTTAACTAAAATCAGACCGAACCGACTGACAAGCACGCATACATTTCATTAGACAATTTTATTCTTAAATTCTTTTTAAAATTTTAATATTTTCCTCTAACTTACGTTAATTTTCACTATTTTTATATTATTAGTTTGTTTATTCTCACATTTTTTATTAATTATATATTTATTTATTATTTAAAAATTCAGAAAGATAGAGTCACTCTTTCCCTAGTTTATTATTTGGTAAAATTAAAATAAATATTTAAATATCTCAATAAAAAAATAGATTATCAATGAATTTGAATTTTTTAAAAGACTAAATCTACGGTTAATTTGAAACAGCCAAAGTTTTTGAAAAACTTAAAAAAATATTTATTATAAAAAATAAAAAATCATAAATAATATAATTTTATATATTGTAATAAAATATTTTTTAATTTCTTAAATAATATCTTAAGACGCTCGTTAATAAATATCAAATATTTAGACAGTAATGAATGTGATTATTAGTTGAGATGACATAGTCTTAACAATAATGGTACGACATCCGCAAATGTGAACAGACGGAAAAAAGAGGCATGACTCAACACAGAGAGCGCGGCGGGTAGGGGCAAAATGGTCCAGTAGAAAAGCGTGGTGGGGCCCACAGTGTGTAGCGTGTGTAGTAAATAGCATGCGGGGACACGTCATTTTGTCGGTAGCTGGAAGCGAAGGCATTGGGCACCACGTCAAAGGCGAAATCCACCGCGAAAATCGCATCCTCGCCAGCTAATCAACGGTCACAGTTGTCTCTGACGTGTTCCCTTTAATGCTCGTCACACCCCACTAGGCCCACTCACATGCAACCACGACGATTTTTTATTTTATTTTATTTAATTCAATTCCCATGCATCTATCCTACACTACACAGTTACGCAACCATCATCTTGCGGCTCAAAGTTGGATTAAGCCAAGTATCTTTGTAATGATAAGAATTTGAGTTCATAGTTCATAGTGTGGAAAGGATATTCAAGGGGTATAGATGAATAAATAACACGTACTGAATTTTTGTAGAATGATTAGACTTAATCTCGACTCAGTACATTCATGTGAAGGGGATGGATTTTATTGAAAGTTAATTTCATATTCGGTTCAAAAGATTGAAATTTAAAAAATTAGAGATATATTTGACTTTCGTCCAAAAGTTAAATATTCTAATTTATTTAAAAGAGGAAATTTTTTTTTTAACTTATTTACTATTTCTTTCGCTAGCTATTCATCTTCTTAACTTCTCTACGAAAATAATTCGTAGCATAAGTTTTCACTTTTCAAAACTCAATGTTATTAAATATTTTATTTTAAGTTTCTTAATTTAAATTTTTCATCTCTCTAATCATTTAACATTAATGAGTCACATAGTTACTTTCGATTTTTTTTATTTAATAAAAAGTTGAATGATTATTCATTTGTTATTATATATAATAACTCATTAGTCATCTTATCATACTCTATATTTTAAAGGAAGAAAGAATATATACTAAGATAAGATAAGATAAAATAAAGTATAATTAAAGCACTTATTAAAAAAACTGTATCATTTTTTATCGCCTAATATTGATGTTATAACTAGTGATTTTTCATCTGAATATATTTGAACAATCTGATTTTTGTGATCCTTAATTATTTATATATTTTGATTTGCATGTCATACGCGACAATTTTACGAGTAATTTTTTTAATTGGTGTAATAAAACGTATTATTTTAATAAAATTGTATGTTTTTTTTATAATATTTAAAATAACCTTATATATGATTTTGTCAGGATTGGGCTAGCATGATCGTTTTTGTCAAATATTTTGTCTTCTCCGGTGGTCAAAATTGCTTTGTCCTACGAGAGGGGAGGGGTATTCTAAAGAAGGCTAGGATATACTGTATAGTTTGTCGGTATGAACAAAGAGGCGCATTTGAGGATATTCATAAGCTTCATCCTTCAGCGGATACAATACAAGACAAATATAGAAGACAACCTACTCTAGCATACAAAGGCATGCGAAACAAGAAGTCAACAAACAATACAGTGCAAATCGAGGTTGAAGTATACTTGACTCATTAAAAAGAAGGAATGATAGCTTGTTATACAACATATTATCAAGTAAGTAGGACTATGAAATAATTCTATATTTACAAAATAATTTATATTTAATCTAATCTAATTTATTTTAAATCTATTTAAATAGAATAGTTTCATATCCAAATTCATTTTTCAGATTTTAAATCTAATCCAATTAATTGAATATAAAATGGACATGGATTGAATATTTGTTTGAATTTTTAAATCCATTTTTTTTTGCGATTGATACTATTTTTTTAGTCGACGTCAACTAATGATGATTTTAAGCCATCATCAGTTGAGCCTTTTTTTTTTGTTAATATTGGTAAGGTTTTTTTAGTTAACATTGATTGAAACTATTTTTGGCCTACATCAGTCAATACTATTTTTTGTCGACGTCAACTAGATTTTTTTGTCGATGTTTGTCGATATTATTTTTTTATCGATGTCAGATAAGTTTTTCGCTCGACATCGATTATGGTTTTTTTGTCGATGTCAAACTAGACTATTTTTTGGCCGACATTAGCTGAAAAACATCATTGAACGACATTGGTTGAAAAACATCATCGACCGACATTGGCCAAAAAAACTTAGTTGATGCCGGCCAAAATATTCCCCTAATTGACGCCGATCGAAAAAACCTAGTTGATGCCAACAAAAAATATCCCTAGCTAACGTTAGCCAAAAGAAATAGTCATGGTTAATGTTGGCCAACAGATCCTTGTTGTTGCCAACAAAAATATAGTTTCAACCAGCATCAACAAAAAAATCTAGCTAACATAAACAAAAAAAAAGTCCTAACGAATGTTGGCAAAAAAACATCAATGATCGACATCAACAAATAAAAACCTTATCGATGTTAACCACAAAAATCCTAACACGGCAAAAAATTAGTCATGACCGATGTTGATCGAAAAATCCCTAATCAATGTCGACCAAAAAATGCACTGACTATAAATCTTGACCGACCTCAACCAAAAAGTAATTCTACCTAAGATCGACCAAAAACATCCTTGACTAATGTCAACTGAAAATGCACTAACTAATGTCAGCCAAAAATAGTCCTGATTGATGCCAAAAATACACTAACTACTATCGATCAAAAATAGTCTTGACCAAAGTCGGTTGAAAATAACTTTTAAATAGATAAGTACTAAGTTTTCACTTTTTAGCATTTAATAACTAAAATTTGTAAAAAAAATTCTTATAATATTTAAGTGGATATAAATTAGATATAATCAAATTTATATCCATTTAAATGAATTGGATCTTGAATCTAAATTATTTTTTAAAAAATATAAATATAAATTTAAAATTCAATCCATTTAAATAGATATAGATTGGATTCTTAAAAATCCAATCCATGTTGACCCCTATTATCAAGAATGGAAGATAAACAATATACTTTATCCAATCTAAGGGTCCAAATTTGGTAGAGTAAAAAAAAGAGAAAAAAAATATAAATAGTAAATGAACACATCCTAAATAACTAGTAAGTAAAAGTGAAAAAAAGTGTAGATTTTACGTTGTTATACTGTTCTTTTTTTTCTTTTTTCTCCGCAAATGAACACATCCTAAATAACTAGTAAGTAAAAGACATTAAATGTAACAATTAATGGTCTAACATTCAAATTGATGAAGAACAAAACAACAAAACTCCAACGAACCTTGACAAATACTTTTTCAACTCTCTATAAATACTCAGTAGAGCTTAGTGCAATAGAGAACTCTTGTGTGATTTTAAGTGATAATTTTTCAAGTGCTTCCTTGTACATTCTTTCTAAGGTGGCAAACTATCTAATTATAGACTATAAAAAGATTCCATACACTCCCGACTTTACCTTCATGCATTTCTAAGTGAAATTACATGGAACCTTAAAAGGCTTAGTAAAAACAATATTTGTTGCATGTAATTGTTTGTTGAGAAAGGTAGCAAAGAACATTTCTATCATGGTTTGTTTGGTTTGAAAAAACGAAAATAATAGAGGGAAAAAAATTATAATTTGAATTAAAAAATAAAAAGAAAAAATTAAAACTTTTGTTTTTATAAGTTAACTTTTCTCCGTCATTTCCTTCCAATTTTTTCTCCAACAAATAAAATGTTTTGTTATCCCTATTTTATTTTATTTTTCTTTTATTTTCTTTAGTTGTCTCTTCTACTAAATATAGAGTAAGGCTTTGTTTGGGGGTTAGGAGGGAAAGGGAAGGAAAGAGATTCAAGGGAAAGGAAGGGGAAGGAAAGGGAGAAAAATGAGAGAAGTTCCTTGCTCCTTGTTTGGGGATTAAAAATATATTAAGAGAGGGAAATATAGAGTTAATAAGATATTTTTACAATTTTGTCCTTATTTCAAAAATTAATACACTTTATATCTTACGGTAGGATAATAATTTTATTAACATTGATTGGGGTAAAATAGTAATTTTAGTTACTTTTCCTTCTAAAACCCCAAAATATGGAGGACAACAATTTTTAGGCTTTGGAGAATTTCAGAAGAGTTTTAAAAATCTTCAAATCCTTTTCCTCAAAAATTAAAACTCCCAAACAAGGAGATGTCTCTATCTAAACCTTTCCCTTCCCTCCCTTCTCCTCCAAAATCTCTCCCAAACAAAGCCTAAGAGTCTGATGAGGCTTGAACTTATTCTTATGGTTCCTTTACGTTAGATTTTGTGTATCTGTTTTTTTATCATCTTATTCAGGTAACTTGTTTTCTCACGTTTTGTTAACTTTAATTCACTATTCACCTTCTTCTTCTGTTTCTTTTAGGCTTCGTTTGGGAATTAGGAGGGGAGGGGAAGGAAAAAAATTCAAGGAAAAGGGAGGGGAAGGAAATGGAGGAAAATAAGGGAAGTTCTTTTCTCCTTATTTGAGAGTTAAAAATATATTAAGAGAGGGAAATAGAGAGTTAATAAGAAATTTTTACAATTTTTTCCTTATTTAAGAAATTAATACATTATATATTTTACACTGACCAGGGTAGGATAGTAATTTTATTAACATTGACTGGTATAATAATAATTTTAGTTACTTTTCCTTCTAAAAACCCCTCAAATAGGGGGACAACAATTTTAAGACTTTGGAGGATTTCAGAGGAGTTTTGAAAATCCTCAAATCCTTTCCCTCAAAAATTAAAACTCTCAAACAAAGAAATGTCTCTACATAAACCTTTCTCTTCCCTCCCTTTCCCTCCAAAATCCCTCTCCCAAATAAAGTCTTTAGAAATTTAAAGTCTAAAGCTTACATGGATGGACAATCCTTACATAGTTACATCACACCAATGTATATAGATATATGAACTTTTTAAATTAATTTTAAAATGTAAAATCATCGAGTAACTTGCCATATATTATTTACTTTATATAGCTAGGATATGGAAATATGGTTGCAATGTGGCATGGATGACTAACTGATTCAAAATTGGCTTGTCACTGTTTATGTTTTGTGAGTTGTGAATCATGTGTGTAGCTTGGAATCATTCATGAAGGGCCTTCGTAATCTTGAATGTTACACTAACATAATGTTTCACTTCATCACTCCGGCTCCATGTAACTACATACCTGATCTCTTCTTAGCCAAATAATACAGCCAAGTACCATCTTTTTAGACATTTATCAAAAAAAAAAAATTAAGGGATTCATTCGAGTGCTCCCCTCAATCATGTGTACTAAGAAATCAATTACGTTTTCTCTCTCATGATTAGTTTGGTTGAATGGAAGGAAAATAAAAGAGGAGAAAAAAAATTAAAATTTGAATTGAAAAAAAATAAAAAAATAAAATTTTTAATTTTTGTTTCTAAAAATTAACTTTTTCTCTCATTTTCTCTTTAATTAAATACACGAAAATATTTTGTGTTTTCTTTTTTTTTCTTTTAAAAAAAGGTTTTTGATAGAAGATATTAACCACAATTTAACACGATTTTTATTAAATCATCTTTTTGATTTAAAACCGTATTTGATTTTAAACTTGGCAATGTCCATTCTATAAAAACTGTCTTTTTAGGTTTACAGATATCTAAAATTTTCACTGACCTACAAGGAAGGACAGTACTTGCGATCTATGGAATACTAATATCTTTATGCTGTGGAACCTTTTTCTCCAAAGCATCACACAGAATCTTATGATTCTCACCATTAGGTTCCTTGAACATTTGACTGCTTTCCAAACCATCCACTGCATCACTTGAAGAAGCTGCGTTGGGGCTAGAGTTTGGATTTGACAGAAGATCTGGTTTAGGGACATCTCTATCTGGAATGAACATTATAAAGTTGCTATCATAGCCATCATCACCACCAGTTTCAGTGTATAACTCACATTCTTTTGGTGATTTTTCTGATTCTGAAATGATTGGCCAATTTAGGTGGCTGTGATGACAGTTGGACCTTCTTTCATGTGAGGAAACAGAAGTGGGAGATGAAGGGGATGATGAAACAATGAAAACATGAGGGAGGCTCACATAGCTCTTCATAAGGTTTCTAATCACCATAAGCTACTGTTCAACCTAGCTCCTCCTTGAAATGTTTCTGAAGCACTTGAGAGGAAGGCTCACAAATTGCACATACCTCAAGTCCCCAGAAACATTCCCTACCTCAAACCTCTCCATCACTCCCCTAGCTACTCTCTCAGCATTAGCCAGACTCTCCCCTACGATAACTGCTTTTTCTCCTCACCAACTCACTCAGCACACTAGTTACATCATCATTGTTAACATGGTCTAAATTAGGCTTCATGAAGGAGCTACCAGCAACTTTACCAAAAGGTCCATATGATGGAGACACATTATCACTACCACCAACAACAACATGATGAGGCTTAGTGATATTTTCTTTGGCTTGGCTCCTATCAGAAGAAGCCTTTTGTGAACAAACTTCCATTGAAACAGCTTGTTCAACCCTTGTTTTCACAAGCGTGCTAGAGAAACCAGCTTCTCTCATGACCCTACTAACACTAGGGTCATCGGGGATTGAAATCACGAGCTGATCCTCCCCGATCTTCAAGGCAAGAATATGTTGCTGCTGGTTCTCAATAGAACCACGGCGTTGATGAGCCTGAGCACGTTTGATGGCTGCAACCAAGCCATTGGAGAGTGAAGGGGTGGAATATTGAGGAGCCAGAAGAGGGCTTGAAGTGGAAGCTTGTAAACGGTTGAGTGCAACGTTGAAACAAAGCTCAAGAGCCTTGCACTGAAGAGGGTGAGAGTGACACTGAAGACAAGCCTTACGAAAAAGGCCCGTGGAAGTTGCAAGCATGGCACTTGCAACATGAAGAGGTGTCACTTGTACATGGCCTCTTCTTGTTGCAAGATTCACAGCTTGCTTGACAACAGTTGCAGCTTCAGGTCAAAAAGCCTGAAGCTGTATGCTACAAATACCTCTCGTTTTTCTCAACTACTAACAATAACTCACGCTCACACGGTTATGTATATATAGAACAAACTACAAAGGTTTAAACTTAAGAGTTACATAAGAGTTTAATGGAGTTTTGGATCAATGAGGTTACCTCATTTGGTTTCAAAGCAAAAGGGTTATCTATGCTATGGTGGCTTAACTTGGAGGTAGGATATGGAGATAGATATATAAATTTCATTAATAATTTTATAATAAAAAAAAAATAAGATGAGATTAGACAAACTATATTAAATTAAATTAATCTTAAAATATAAATTTCACCTAACACCTTAAAATGTCTAGACACTTGGGTAAGCTTATTTGAAAACTCCTTAATAATATAGATATATAAATAGTCAGGTATGTAAAATCAAATAATACAGAACATAAACCTTTTAAAATATTCTAAAAACACAATAATATTTGTACAAAGTACTATTTATGAAGTATTTATTATATTACTAATAACTAATCTATGTTAAACAATTTGGTTGATTATTTTTAATGAAATTTTCTTTTCTTAATTATATTTTATATTCATAAGATTTAAATTTAAAATCTTATTTAAGGAAATTTAGTTAAGTAACAATGAATGATTTGCTAGTATACAAATTGTTATTATTTAATTTACTAATGAATATCTATTTAATTTTTTATATATTTATAATAATCATATTTTAACACCTAATTAGAGGTGAAAGCTAGGTGTGAGTGAGTGGTGAGAAGGCAATGTAATTTGTAAGTAGGGTAGAAAGCATTTTTCCTTTTGCTTTTGGATTGTAAGGAGAATAGAGATAACACGGTGTATCTTGAAAGAACGCGTGGAGTGGAGTGCGGAGTGTGGAGTTGGATACGCAATAAACAACTTGTTGTATCAGCTCGCAGGTCACAATCACTTATTCTGCACTTTCACAGTGACGTGGGACACGTCATCACTCCGGACCACAATCACCGACATCAGCTGATTCTGACTAGGGACCTACCTTGCTGGCTGGGACCGTTCAAATATCTACACAAATTTAACAATTTCATTTCATGTTTTTTAGTCAATTTTTTTTCCCAATAAACAATCAATCAATTAAAAAGTTACCGATGGATAACTTTAGAGTTATTTTTACAAGTTTCATATTTTTTAATCCATTATAAATATATTTTTTAATATAAAATTTAATCATATTTAAAGTTTATTATTTTTTCTAAAAATATATTCTACAAAAATCAAATACAGGTCTTTTTTCATAAATTTAATGTGTGTTATAAGTTAACTCATCTGGATTAATTGTGAATTATTATAAATCTTCATGATAAAAATTAATAAAAATTATATAAATATGATTTTTAAAACGATTACAAAAGATAATAAAATCTCTTTATGCATATCTTAATCATTTATCTTCATATATTTTAAAAATAAGATTAAATTAATTTTAGTAAAAATAAATAAATGATTGATATGGTTTAAATATGTTTTTAAATTAATTTCAACCATG
>PYAF01000437.1:727892-773670 GCA_007407185.1 Glycine tomentella
ATTCTGATGATGTATTTTATGTATTTAATTGATATGTATCGAAAATATAGTTTCTTTAACAAGTTTAACCAATCACAAAATGTTATATTTAAAAAAAAGAGTTTTATCTTGATTATCTTAAAGTCATGCATATTATAAATTATGATTAATTAATAATATAAAAAATTATTATATTATGTGTATAACTATTAAACTTTTATTTTATTTTATTGAATTTTAAACATAAAATATAAACAATAAGGTATTAAAATTTATACAGAATCAAAAATAGTATTAATTAATCATACGTATAATTTTAATTCGATGACTTGCATTTCATTTGCATAAATAATAATATATTTTCATTTAATATTAATTTCTCTTTCTTTATCTTTTTTTTATGAAACTATTTTAATTCAAATATTTTTCTTTTTTCTTTTTACTCTCTTTCACTTAAATCAAACAATTTTTTTACCAAACCTTTTTCTACTCTATTTCACTTCTTTTTCATTTTTTTTCTTTTCTTGCATTTTTTTTTTCTTTTTCTCACAACTAAATACAATGTTAGTGACCAACCAAGTAAAACACAATTTGGAGATATTAGTTCCTTAAGCATGCTGTTAGAGATTCAATTTATTGGACATGTGTAAGGTTATTTAATTCGAATTGAATTATGACCAATTGTTCTGAACATTTATAGTTCGTTGGAATTGAACTAAATCGTCAAATAGTTTTAACAAACTGAATCAAACTAGTTCAAATTCAACTGTTCCGAATGATTTAGAATTGTTTTTAATTATTCCAAAGTATTTTTAAGAATGATTTATTTTAAAAAATGACTTTTTTATTTTCACTTTTAAGAATGATTTGAGTGTATACTATTATTATTATTTTTATAAATAAATAAAATAGATAACACCATTTTTTTAATCATATGAGAAGAAAATGTCCATGCTTTTAATAATTTGCATTTTAAATACTCCAACATGAAAAGTTGACATAATTTACAGTAATAAAAAATTTTGTTTTTTTATTAAATTATAACATAAAAATGCTTAATTTTTTTTTAAAAAAAAGTTAAAAAATGAGTGGTTATTTTCTTTAAAGAAAATGCTATGAAGTGCCTACTTAACGTTGACCTTCAAATAATATCCTAATATGGCGTCCTTGCCGTCGCCACCTGCCGCTCCTTTTGCGCCAGGAATTCCTCGCTGGCAGCAGAGATAGGGTGCGGCGTGGTATCTTTTTTCTTTATTGTGAATCGTTCGATCAGAACAAGGATGATGCGCCAACGTGCCATTAATACATTCTTAAAATAATCGTCGAATAATTAAAAGGAAATACTTCTTTTTTTATTTTTCTTTTTAATTTAAATAATTATAATATTAAAAAAAGTGGATGTGGGGACACGTGGAAAGATAATGGAAGGTGAATATGGTGTGATAGATGAAAGCTGCAAGTGCAACTGCAATTGCATGAGACATCAGACATGGGGTGCTCTCCCCGTCGGAAAGCGAGAGGTGCCTGCCACTACACTTCTTTTTTTTACAATGTTTACTTCACTTTTCTATACTCATTAAATAACCAGTCTTTTTTAATTAATTTTTTAGAAAATTTAAATATAATTATTGAATTAGATGATAACACATGATACTCTCTTATTATTTTTAAAAATAATTTAATTAATACTGATTTTATATTTATTTTATTTTCAGTAAAATATTAAGTCAATTGCAATATAAAAGAATTATATAAAATTTTATATTTATTCTATTTTTTTAATTTTATATAACAGTTTTAAGAACATTATAAATTGATATAGTAATCTTTTATTGATCAAAATAAAAATTTATAAAATATTAATTATAGGAATATTTTAAAATATAATTAATTGTCTTTAGAAGTAAATTTTATGTAAATATAATTAATAAAGAGTCATTTTTTATGTTTTTTTTAATTTATAAAGTAAAATGTAAATCAATTCATACATATATTTAATTATTATGAAACATGTAGGGAGCTATTTTAATTATTATCCAATAAAATAATTTAAATCAATATTAATTTATTCTATATATTTACTAAATATTTATATTATAATTTAAAAAGTTTTAAATTCATCACAAATATGTATGTAAATATATTTAAATATTTATTAACATATATACTTATAAATATTTATTAAAATTTAAATTAATTAAAATATATTAATCATTCAAATTTTATAAAAATTTATTCTCATAAATTATAAAATATGACTATAATATCCGTATAAGATACGGTGAATGCTATTTACTATTGAAAATTAAATTGACCTAATTATGTTTTAAAATCCTGAAATTTGAAATAAATACATATTTGCTAAATTAAAAAATCATTTTAATTCATATAATTTCTTAAAAAATGTTTTTAGTCCATAGAAGTAATTGTGGTTGGCAGAAGTTGTGAAAAATGATGACATGCCACTTTCAACATATGATTTTATATTTTATCTATTGAGATAAGTTGAGGATGTTAGACAAGTTGGTGATAGATTAAAAAATAAAAACACAATTCACTAGAAAATAATATGTGTGTAATTGTATAGTTCCATCAAACTCCTTCATCAATGATGTAATAAGTGAATTGATTATCATATCATTTGTTAACATTGATAATTGATAGCAAATATTAATACTATTAACATTGATAATTAGTCCTAAAAATTTATTGAATGTCATGCTTTATTGATTTTGGCAAAGGTGTGTATTTTCTTGTAAGTAAAGTCTAGTACAGTTTGTAAATAAATAAATTCTTTATTGAATAAAAATGATTAAATTCTTTAAACTCTCGTGGTTGGGATTTAATTATGATTTATATGTGGAAATATTTTGTTAGAAAAATGGATTTCATCTAAGTAATATATATATATATATATATATATATATATATATATATATATATATATATACTACACGAGGTTTCAGAGAAATTAGAAAAGAAAAGTACTAATATATAAAGAAACTAAAACAATTTAAATGGTTTTACATCAAATATCAAACTCATGAGTTGCCAGACGATTCCAAACATAGAATGTTTATCAGATTCTTGTGATAAACATAATTAATTAGTTCATATGTCCTTTTAGGCTTTTACAAACAAAGGATGAAATCGACACGAGTTTTGATAATATAGTATAGTATGGTCAAGTAACATTTTGATCGATCTTTAAAACTGTGTAACGTTATTATATTAGTCCTTAAAACTAGATTGACTATTGAAAGTTTAACTTCCTTTCCAAGGCCACGAGTTCAGCATTGAACCCTAAGGGCCTGAATTTAATATAATAAGTCTTCTTTAACTCAGACATGAACGTTGCACCTTTTTCTCCTACAAAGTTTCATAATAAGATATTTATTGTTGTGATAATAATTAACTTTCACATATTTGATCCTGACAACGTCATGTTTTAAGAGCTTCAACACGATGTTCGACAATATTCACAAAATGCAGGCACGTGGGTGGTGATGAGGATAAGTTAACGTTGAGATTTATCTTTCAATTCACTCATTTACGTCGTTAAGATGTGTATGAGTATAGTTTGAAGTATGATTTTATGCTTTCAAGATAATCAAAAGCACATCTTATGGCTTGTTTTTAATTACACCTATTTTAAAAGTTTAAATGGTGAATTTGGTGTGCAAATTATGGAAGTAATAGTAAAGATGAACGGCAAATTACGTTATGTAAGAGGAAGATAAAGAATGAAAGCTAAGGAGAAGATAACGATATTTATTGTAATAATTTAATATGTAAAAGGTGATTTAATTGATAATTCAAAAGCATTTTGAGGATAAAAATGACAATATTAATGATTAAGTTGAAAATGATATATGTTGTGATGTCATAAGTCCTAATAACAAAAGTCAACTTTTATTTTAGTTCAATTTACTAAACTTTTACATGTTTTTATGTGTACATCTTTAACGATCACATATGTAAATATAACATGCCATGTAGGCAAATTGTTTTAACTTTGATAGAGGTATTATACAGTTAGACTAATTAATATGAGTGGCATATTACACTTTTAGGATTTTTTAATTTTATTGTTTTAAGAGATTAATGTGTTATCAATATGCACTTTTTTTGAAAGGCACAATATACACTTTTTATGGAATAAAATAGTGATTTGCCCATTACAGTATCATAGATTAGGCTTAGACAATGGGCATAAAAAAGGATAAAGAAGGGATTAGAGAAGAAAAGATTTTGCAAACATATTATGTATTATATCATGCATCCATAATGGAAAAGATAAAATAAACTCAAACAGTTATGCGAAGAAGTTTATTTTTAAGTATTTTGACAGGAGCTAGTATTTTATGTGATAAATATTTATTTTTAATAATTAAAATTCATAACAAATATTTTTAAATATATATAAGTTGTATTTGAATTTATAATGAATAACTTATATTTTTAAAATGTTAAACTTAGTCTAAAATTTTATTTAAAACCTTATTTTGAAGTAAAATATTTTAAATAAGCCTATAAAACCATCTCTAAATAGATTGATGAGTGTAAAATTATATATAGGTCAATAGACTTATGTCTTTAAATAAATAAAAATTTCTAAATTTTAAAAAATACATTAAACATTTTTTTATGTATCCTTAAACATTTTTAAGGTATGCACACTAAACATTTAAATACTTTATCATCATCGTCGTAGTAGTATTTATAATTATTTGATTAAGTCATTTTGTAAGCTTACAAAAAAAATTAAACCTAAAATCTAATCATTTTGAAAATATCTCATCTTATTTAATAAATAAATTTATCCTAACTTATACCGAACCTAGACTAGACTACAGGCACTGAGGAACTGCCAAACGTAAAATGTATGGTCGGTCAAGCATAAGACAAGAAAGGCTGGTTGAGATCACAAAAATTAGGGACTTAAAAATGACGCCCCAAAATTTATTAATTACTAAGATATTTTCTCATTTAAAAAATAAAAAATATATTAAAGTACATAACATAGGTAATGTATAATATATATATATATATATATATATATATATATATTATGAATGTTATTAGATTTGGACCAGTTATTAACTTGGTTGGAGTATTGAATCATTAGATTAGATTAGGAGTGAGTGAGTCATTAGTTAATTCCAATAATCTGATTTATGTTAAAAAAATTTAAATAATTTCATGACATATAAACTTATATACTTAATATTTAGAATTTAATAAAATTAAACATATTTAAAAAGATAATTATGAACTTATTTAAAACTTTAAGTATGTAATATATTTTTTTCGAATTTAATATATTAAGTTAGAATTTAAAATATATCATTGTTGTATAATGACAAACATAATTTAATACACACATAAATTAATCAAGGAAAAATTGAAAATGATAACAATTTTATCATTTCAAATTCAATATTTTATAAACAACAAAAATGTAAGATATAAATTCAATTTTCTAATATGAGTAATGTTCAATTGTAAAAATAAAATAAAATGCATGACTCACACCGAGTAAATCAGGTCGTTGAGTTATCTATTTGATGCCAAGTCATGCTTAATTAGATTGGGTCACATGTGTAACCAATCCAATTGGTAACTCGGATTGGTTGGTTAGTTATAATATTCCTGCACTAACATATCTATCCGAATCAAGTTTAATAATTATGATATTGGTAATTTAAGAATATTTTATGATTTATTCATTCAAAAATAAGTGTTGTATAAATTTTTAATGTAATATTAATTATTTTTTAATTAATATTCTTAATAAGTGTTAGTAACTTTTCCAATGTAATATTAACAGTAAAATTAATTTTATAAAATTATTATTTGTTTTATTTATTTATTTATTTGAATAAAATAATGTAATATGACACACTAGTTTTTCGGCCGAAGGAATACTATCATATAATCCAAACTTATAATATGTTTATTAAATTTTATAATAACCGCCTTAAAGATTATATAAAAATGATGTATTTTAATTAGCTAATAGTGATACTATAAAATCTTTTACACAAGTAATACATCTTTATTGAATTCTTATGTTCTCACAGTTTATCTTTTAATACTTTTTTAATCCTAAAATATATGTTTTATATTTAACATTTTAAACGCTGAGCCAACTAAGGTTAACGAGTTAGCCATTATTGACTATTAAAAATGTTAATTGTCGGTTATACATACAATTAGACTTGGTTAACAATTTATATTATTTTAGCATGAATAAGTTTTTAATTAGAATTAATAAAATATTATTCAAGATCAATAACATGTTAATATGAATAAATAAGTTATTTTTAATTAACTAAAAACTAGATATTAAATAAAATCAATTATAATAATTTAGTAAAAAATCAAATCTTAAAATACTTAAAAAAATACATTTTAAATAAATTTACAAGACTTTTAATGAATTAACCCAAATCTTTGTCCTAAAATTTGCCTTTACTATATATAAGATATAAGTTGGTTGAACCCTACTATATATTTCAAAATTGAGTGAATCACGTTGAAAAATCATGATAATCATAAAGCTATCCTCTAGTGTGAAGAAAAATCATGGAGAAACATTATAATTTTTGAGTCCTCACTGAACTACCCAAACACTCCATAAGAAAGTAATAAGTTTAAAAAAAGAATATCTTTATAAAGTACGTTAGGATTTCTCAACGTGCCGCGTCAGAATAGTGAAAGATCAAACAACAGTTCGTGGATTCCAAAGACTCATTAAATTTAGTTTAATCGGATTTTCCACTTCATACACTTTGTTTTACCGTTTACAATCATAATTAAACTTTTTCCTTATAACGCAGTATCAATTTTATATGCGATATTTATTATTATACAGATTATCAAAATAAATTTTTAATTGAAGATTGACTTAAATATACTGAAATAACCACTGAAATTTATTTCCTTTCTAAAACCATTCCGCCAATGTTAAAAAACTTGTCACTTTATATTTACAAAATATTAACAGTATAGTTACATTTTTTTGTTGTTGTTGTTGAGTACAATATAATTACATCTGCATTCGTTTTAATTAATCAATTTATGAGACATTATTAAAAAATAATTATCTCTTAAATATATAGTCAAGTATTTAATCTTAATATGTACATATAAAAAAAATTTAATGAAAAAAGTCACTCCTTGAACAAAAATATTTTTATTTACACTGAAGATATTTGTGAACAGACAAATATTTTCGAATCTCAAAGATGATCAAAGCTAGTTTTGTCGATTTCAATAAAATCTTTTTTTTCGGAACAAAATTAAACTTGTAAATCATATTTAAAAAATCTAATTATCTATAACTATAATAATTTTTTATATATATCAGCTATCAACTATAATAATAAACTTTGTTAATCTTCAAAGATTATGCTGAAAAATTAGTATCTACCCTTTGATTTAAAAAAAACTATCAAAATTAACATTTTCTTGAGAGAATGATAATTATATAACATTGATAATTATTATTGGTGTAAACTAAGGTATTTATTGACATTAAAATTAATAGTTAATCTTTCAAAATATTAAAATTTATTTAAGATTAACCTCTCTCATAATCACATGCCGGACAAAATTATCTCTCAATTCCCCATGTTAATTAATTATAATATTTATTTATAATTTTTAGCGGTACTAAATATCTCCGAATTAACAAAATTGTAAATCAGAAAGACCACGTAAGCCCACATGAGGGATAAAACGGGTGGACCCCCTAACAGAGAGCCACGTGTACGGCTACGATGATACTGGAATAAATTAATGGCCAGCTCAACAACCATCACACTCGCCCAACCCACCATATATACGGCGTACGCATACGCCGGCTCCTACGTACGACACGTGTATGGTGACGTGGAAACTGCCCCCCCTCTCTCTCCTCCTCCTTCTTTTTCACCACCCTTCCTTCTCTCTCTGAAACCCAAGCAAGCTCTTTCCCTCGTTTTTTAAGAGAGAGAAAGTAGAGAGAGAGAGAAACACAATTGCTTTTCCAAACCTTAATTTCAGGACACTTCGAAGCTAACAGGACCAGTTGTTGTTCCCTTTTTGTGTTTTTTGATTCGGGGATTTCTGGTATTCGTTTTTTTTCTTTCTTTTGTTACAAGGAGAGTTCGGTGTCTTTAAGGTACGTGGAATTTCGGTGCTTTGTTGATTCAACCGCAGAAAGATTTGATTTTGTGTTTTTTGGGTTCATGGAAGTTTGAAGTTTTATGATTATGGGGAAAAACATGGTAGAAATTTATGGGAACAACGAAAAACGAAGCAGTGTAATTTTCTTTTTAAAAGTTTCAGTTATATATATTTAAATATTGGATGGTTTTATATTTATATGTTAGTTAATGGAACAAAGGTATTAGAGTTGGGAGTGCCATGGATCTCGTATTGTATGTGTTAAAATATTTGAATTTCCTTGCTTTCTGAGTTTTGATTCTATGTTTTTAACGCTTATTTGCTATTTTTTTTTTGTAAATTTTGTTTTCCCATATGAAATAGCTGGAAAAAAAAAAAAGAAGGGAGTAAGAGAAGGTGGTATTTTGGATCAGGGGTAAAGCTTGTAAATTGTAGATTATGGAGGTTCAGGTAGCAAAGTTAAGAGTCTCAATAGTCCTCTCTCACCATGAGAGTGGAAAATAATTTTTGATTTGAAGGGCTTTTATGTCATTATGTTCTCGTGTTGTCCTGTTTGGTTTGATTTGTAGTGTTATGCGTTGTTAGTTTGTGTTCATCGCTTTCTATTCATTGTGGGGTAGCAAAACGACATAGTTGACCCTTCTTCTATTCTGTCATTGACTGACAATTCGTTTTGCTGTTCGTGGTCGTTTTTTGCTAGAAAAGTGTAATATTCATATGATGCCATCTCTATAATTATACTAATGTCAAACTGCAGACGTTAATTTTGTAATAATATGTTGTCGGAATGCTAACTAGTCATTATTAATGGAGTAAACCAAATTTCTCACTGTTGTTATATTGTTGCTAGCAGCCTAGACCCTCTTTCACACCTTTGATGTATCATGTATTGCTGTATTTCATTCTTGCATCCAAGTTTAATGTTTTGCTTATGAACGTTGGAATTTTTAAGAGTGAGAGATTATGTTGTAGGGTTTGAATGGTATAAACCCTGGTTTATGATATTTTGGTCTTATTTGCAACATTTTCTTGCTGACAAGTGACAACATATAGCTTCTTTGAATGCAGTTGAATAACTTTGTTTTTTTTTTTTTTTATCAGCAGCAGTTGAATAACTTATTGGGACATATTTGACTCGGTGCTTTTCTTTTGGTGCTTGCCTCATGGGAAACAGTGAGGATGGAAAATCTGTTAAGGCTGGAAGCCCTTCTTCACCTGCAACAACTGTAAGCTGAGAATTGTTTATGCATGTTTGAGGAAACATTTTATAAAGTCTGTGCCTAAATACTATTATTTCTTATCAACAGGATCAGACCAACCAACCTAATATTCATGTCTATCCTGATTGGGCTGCCATGCAGGTTACCTGCCTCTTGCTTTCATTTCCTTTGTACCTTAATGACTCAAGTCTTCATGTCTTAGTTATCGATATAATGTAAATAACTACTCTAAAAATTAGTAGTTTAAATAGTACTATGCTCACTTATTTCATGTATTTCTATTTTTACCTATTCTTAAACCAATGATATGATGAAACCTATTATTTTGTTCCCCTTGCGAATTGCCAACCATTTTTGCTGTATATTAGTATTATGGGCCAAGAGTCAACATTCCACCATACTTCAACTCAGCTGCGGCTTCTGGTCATGCTCCGCACCCATATATGTGGGGCCCACCACAGGTAGTGTCCCAAAGAAACATTTATTTCATTTTACCATTACCATTTATGTGGGTTTTTTATTTTATTTTATTTTATGTCTATGGTATACATCCTAGATGACAGGGATGAATAATTTGACAACTTATTTTTCTTCCAGCCTATGATGCCGCCTTATGGGCCACCTTATGCAGCATTTTATTCGCATGGAGGGGTTTATACTCACCCTGCATTTGCTATTGTAAGTCTACTTTTTTGTATATATTTGTAATAATTTATGTTTATTATTTTTCGGTCCATGAATCTAGTTGATTACAAGTGTACTTTAATTTGCACATCTGGACTTTAATGTAAGGAATATATTGAGACGTGATTCTTTTTTTCTTTGGTATTTTGATAGTTATTCCTATGTGGGTGCATTTCAGCTGTTATTAACGTCTTGATTCTTTTATTTTTTTATATTCTTATGTAAAAAGCTCCTTTGTGATTGAAAATTTTACACTGTACTCATTAATTGTATTGGTAAAATATAGGGGCCACACTTACATGGTCAAGGAGTTCCATCTTCACCTGCTGTAAGTTTTTTGATTTTCTCTTATATGTCTTCTCAATTCCTAATCTTTGATGTATTTGACTTGGCAAAATGATGCAGGCTGGGACTCATTCAAGTGTAGAATCACCAACCAAATTATCTGGAAATACTGATCAGGGTTTAATGAAGACATTGGAAGGGTTTGATGGGCTTACAATGTCAATAGGCAATTGCAATGCTGAGAGTGCTGAACGTGGAGCTGAAAACATGCAGTCACATAGGTTTGTTGATCTATTTTCTTTCTATATGATTATTAACAGAATGAACTGTACTCCCCTCCCCCATATAGAACATTGGTCCATGAGTTATTTAGTAGGTTGATATGAATAACTGAAGAAATTTATATTCATACTAACAGTGTGGATAATGAGGGTTCCAGCGATGGAAGTGATGGCAACACTGTAGGGGTGAGAACTTTCTAACCATTAACATTTTGCTGTTGTTTGTGTGCACTAGCAATCTATTTTATTTAAAATGATCAGACAAATTGAAGCACTAAATTATGTTATTTACTAATTTTATGCTCAGGCTAATCAAACAAAAAGGAAAAGAAGCCGAGATGTAACACAGACCACTGGTATGACTCTTATTCACTGTTGCATCTTGATGAACAAGAGTTGTGTTGGATTACAATTATACTTTTGGTGTTATCACTGTGCAATGATGTCAACTAGATAATTGAGTATGGTACTATGGTCTTGATAAGTTGATATTATCCTATTACTTATGCACAGTTAATGAAGTTACCCGAGTTTTAACCTTCTGGTTAGTTTGACAAATTTGATACTTGGATGGGCTTTTTACATGGTTTTCAGACTTAATACAATCAAGCTTTTGGTGTCCTTTGTATGCAATTATCAAGAAAATGCCATACTTGCATAGAGAATGTGATATTTAAGTATCTTAAGCTATTTATTTAGGAATTTAAATTGTCAACATAATATGTGTTTTGAGGGTTATATATCATATCAATCTGTACAAGCAGATAGAGAAGGGAAAACTGAGCTACAAAATGGGCCGGTTTCCAAAGACACTTCATCTTCCAAAAAGACTGTGTCAGCTACCCCAGCTAGTGTTGCAGGAACATTAGTTGGACCTCTAGTTTCTTCAGTTATGGCCACAACACTGGAGCTGAGGAACCCTTCGACTGTTCATTCTAAGGAAAATTCCACAAGTGCCCCAAAACCTCGTGCAGTTGTGCCTAATGAAACTTGGTTACAGGTATAATAGTCAGATAATGGTTTGTTCTAATGTTTCAGATCATGTCTAGTACATTAGAGATGCTTGTGAAACTCATTAGAACAATTATGCAATACCATCCATCTTTTACTGACAGTAAATTAATTCCTGTGTATATTTTAATTCCTTAGAATGAGCGTGAGCTGAAACGGGAGAGGAGAAAACAATCTAACCGTGAATCTGCTAGAAGGTCCAGGCTGAGGAAGCAGGTATAAATTATTTTGTTGACTTGCAAACCTTCCATTGTGTCTTGTCTGATAAAAAGACATAAATTGTTTAGTTTCTTTACTATTATCACATGTTTATTCACTTGTTGCATGTACACGTATGTAGCCTCAAAAAATAAAATAAAAAAACTAAAAAGGAAAAGGGTTGATCTGACAAGAGGAAAGTTAATAACTAATATTCTTATTTCCTCTGTTTAGGCCGAGACTGAAGAATTGGCACGAAAAGTTGATATGTTAACTGCTGAGAATGTGTCCCTGAAGTCAGAAATAACTCAACTGACTGAAGGTTCTGAGCAGATGAGGATGGAAAATTCTGCATTGAGGGTACTGTTCCCATAATATTCCTTTATACTGTGACATTTTATAGGTATTCTGTGATATTGAATACTTGATTGTTTTTGATTCAGGAAAAACTGAGAAATACTCAACTGGGACAAAGGGAAGAGATAATTTTGAGCAGCATCGACAGCAAGAGGGCTGCACCTGTAAGTACAGAAAACTTGTTATCAAGAGTTAATAATTCCAGTTCTAATGACAGAACTGCAGAGAATGAGAATGATTTTTGCGAGAACAAACCAAATTCTGGTGCAAAGCTGCATCAACTATTGGATGCAAATCCTAGAGCAGATGCTGTGGCAGCTGGTTGAAACCAGTAACTGCACTGGCTGATTATGTAATTTTGGCATATTACAAGCCCAAAATTACAGCTTGGTGCTAACAGTTTTCAGAGGGATGGATCAGCTGAATTTTACAATCTAAATCCATCTATTATAGACCAGAACTAATTCTTTGCTTGTCAGTTTCTTAGGACATAAACTCTGTATTTTACTAGATATCACACAATTGGATGACAACTTTAAAAGTTTGTAAATCAAAGAGTATTAGGGATTTAGTTTAGACTTTTAAGAGAGGGTTATGAGACGCTGTATAATTGGTTATGCATTAACTATACTGGTGTGAACTTTCTAATGGTATCTTAGTCAAGGTTTTCTGACTTTTTGTTAGTTTTGGTTTTGTATACTTTAAAGCAGTTCCTCATGTTGTGACTGTGGTTACCTGTTACCTTTTACCATGTGTTTGTTACCACTTAGTGTGCATTTGGATTGAATTAATTTTAGAAATGTTAATCTGAATGACAAAAAAAATTGGTGTTATTATATAAATGTATACAGTAATTTTTGTTTGAGTGTGGAATTGGTAGCAATGAGGTTTGAACTTCAAGGAAACTACTTAAATCTTCCATTACTAGGTTGATCTTAGTTTCTTTTTTTTTTTGATCGGCCAATGATCCAATGTTAGTTGTTAAATGTTAGTGTTTTTGTTAGAGGAGGAATTCGAACCCACGACTTCTTTCTCCCACCCTTCCTTTTCCTCTTCACTTTTTTTTTAACCACCCAATCAACTTTATATCTTTTCTAGGTTGATCTTAGTAGTCTGTTTATATATATACAGAGTTACGTAATATTGGTTAAATCCATTTTAGGGATAAAGGGGTGTTTCTAATCAAGACTCTATGCTCAAGAATTGAATCCTAGTCTTTAATTAAGAGACACAAGTATAAAACTACTTATTTGACTTAATTAAACCATAGATTATGATCATCACAAAGGAAATGTATTTTTTTTATAATAAATAACTTTTGAAAATTATGATTAAAAGCTATAAATTGTTTCTGCAATTAATTTAAATATAAATTTATTATTATAAACTTTAAAGTTTTTAATTGTATCAGAAAAATTATTTTAAATAGTTCAAACGAAATAAAAATCATTTAACATATATTTAAACAAAATTTATTTATATAATTGATTACAAAAATAGTCGGTCTTACTTATCATTCATTTTTTTCAATAAGATCTAATGGAGTGAAATATAGATTGACGGACGGTATGTTTTAAGATAGAGTGGAAGAAAAATTATAAACTTAGTGGAGGGTTAAACTCATTAGTAATTCTATGTTTTAGTCTTTTTTTCTTTTATTTTATTTTTGATTTATTATTGGGTTCATCTATCATCTATTCCAATTAATTTGGGTTAAAGATGTTGTTGATGTGTTTATTTTCTAACAAATTAATTTGATTCATTTTATCTTAACTTTTAAGAAACTTATAAAATTTATTATATCATTTTACTCTCAACATAATTACATATTTTATCCTCAATTTCTTTTTCACGATAAATTTTGTATCTATTTTTATTTTTTTACAAATTTTACTATTGATTTTTTTATTTTTTGGCAAATTTTTAAATGATGAAAAAATATGATTAAAAGCTATAAATTGTTTGTGCAATTAATTTAAATACAAAATTTATTATTATAAACTTAAGTTTTTAATTGTATCAGAAAAATTATTTTAAATAGTTAAATCGAAATAAAAATCATTTAACATATTTAAACAAAAATTTATTTTATATAATTGATTAAAGAAATAGTCAATCTTATTTATCATTCATTTTAAGGTAATCTTATTTGAATACACACTTCACTTAATGGCAGTTTTTACTCTCAACCTTTTTTAGTTTTTGGTAAATTTTATTTTCAACTAATTTGATTCATTTTATCTTAATTTTTAAGAAATTTGTAAATTTTATTATGTTATTTTACTCCCAACATAATTACACATTCTATACATATTTTATCCTCAATTTCTTTTTCACGACAAATTTTGCATCTAACTTTTAGTTTTTGACAAATTTTACTTTTTATTTTTTGGCAAATTTTAAATGATGAAAGAAATAATTTGCAAGTTTATTAAAAATTGGAGGTAAAATATGCCAAATTAATTTGTTGAAAGTGAAATTTATCAAAAATTAAAAAGTTAGAAGTAAAAAATCCAATTAAACCAAAATATTATTTATGGTATAAAGGAAAAGCGACTGTAAAGTAATCGGATTAACAAAAAGTACTTACATAGCTCTGGTCAATTCATAATGATACATACACTAAACTTTCATAACTTAAGAAAAAAGATCACGAACATAAAATGAAAATTGTTTGGTTCTCAAAAACCAGAATGTCATATCTCGTTTATTGCAAGTTCTACAGTTGACATCCTACATCCAGATGTCAAAGAAAATTTCATCGCATATTACCCTCTCGCAAGACATCAATCATATTATACAGTCTCTTGTGATCCTTTGTTTCAATCTGCAAACACCAAACAAGTTTCCAATCAAATATTGTCTGCAGCGAGTGGTTAAAGTAGTATGTTTCTTCTCGCTAAACAGAACAGCATGGTAGAATGACATCCGTTTGATAATATTATAATTATTATAAACTTGTAAAACTTGCCATGCAAAACATTCTGGTATGACATTGTTTCTGTGGGCTACAGCTGTTTTAGGATCTCTCATTAATGTATTACTTGTTAAAACAGATTTAACATAGACACACCAGTTCAGGGTGATGAACAACCCCTAGTAGTCATTATTGTATTTTTTTTTTTTTAAATGAAGAGATCCTTAATCATAGATTAGGGTGGATAATCAGATGATAAGATAGGTAAGTTAAATGGAATTATCAGCACCTTCTTAGCAAGAAACAATACAGCATCAACAGTACCCTCCGCATATATTGATCTACCACAAACATTATGTTGAAATTCGAATGTAACTCTGAAACAATTTTAAAAAAAAAACAGAATATAATAAAGTTAAATAGTTAGTGACAAGGAGAAATATATCAAAACATATAAAGAATGATAATGAAATGAAAAGTTAATCCTTACGTGTCATCTGGAGATGTCAAATGATACATATGAAACGCATGACCAGACAGATGCTCCTCTGGGACTCCAACCATTTCAAGTTGTTGCCTGGGATCCCTGATCAATTTTATCTAAAGAAATTCATTGAAAGAAGGAAAGAAAGAAAACCAGTAAGAATCTGTAGTTCTAATACGAAGGCCACAATAGTGCTGTGTGTACAAAGAACAATGGCAACTTGGTGATAACATGAAGTTATGGACGTTACTTTAACCTTAACATCAAAACATGAGAACCAATAAAATTGTCTTAGTAAAATTGAGAGTTCAACCTGATCCATATCGAAAGACACCCCCAGTTTGTTGAAGCAAGAAATTACAGCCTTTGCAGTTCCAGATGCATCAACTTTGCTTGCTTGATGGGACTCCAATACCTACAATCTTGGACGAATGCATCAGATTTTAATATTACATCAAACAGAAGCTTAATTGAAAGAAAAGACGCATTAAAATTTAAGAGTTTAAGAGACACAACGAAGGATTAGGTACATATAACCTAACATTTTTTTATTGAACACTTATATAATTTGCTTTCCAAACAAGATCCCTTGAGAATATCCCAATCACATACTAGTACCAAGTAGCAACGTAGGATATGATATTATGGTATACTATCTTGTGTTCAGAGATAAAACTGTTGGAATACTTTTGGCCGGCAACAAGTATGATAGTAACTTCAGCATTACTGTAATTCTTTCCAATTGCAAACAGCAGGACAGTATTCTCTAGAACAAGCATTGCCAGTTCCACTAAATTAGCATTTTAAGCAAATGATTTACTTTCACCACAGTCATTTCAAGTTTTCATTTTAAAACTATTTACATTATCTATCTATTTGAACCTCTTTCAGTGATTTAGTTTCAGTGGGAATAGAATAGAATGAGACACCTGGTGGAAAAGGATGACTCAGTCCCCCAACTTCAAAAAATAATATTTTTTTTTTTTTATTTTCACATCAGGCTAATAAGCAGAGACAATTGAAAGGGTGTATTAGGATAACTAACAATATCCTTCCCAAGCCCCAAAATGTCAATGAAGCAAAAGAGTTACCTGTAAGGAATACCCAGAGAAGGCTCCAGGAAATTGCTCTGCCATAATTTCCATAGCTGCAAGAAAAGCAACAACCTAAAGGAAAAAAGTATGGCAACATAAGGATGGCAGACTATGGGACTGAAAAAGATGAAATTTTGATATGATATATACCTGCTTTCCCATTTGTGGGGATATCACAGCATAAATGTTTGAATCTAACACGGTCTTATGCAACAAGTCCCTATCTCCACCAGTGGTTCCCATCACGAAGGGCACCCCAACCTTACAGTATAACTCAGCATTGCCTGCATATTAGCATGCATTCATAAATAACTCAATGCTATTGCAATATGCATAAAACTCTCCTACTCCTAGATCATAAAATAAAAAAATCCAATTTTGTTTGTATCATGAAAATCAAAACACATGTCTGGAATTGGAAATTCATAATGTACTATGCAGTCAAATACAATATCCTCAATTCTAGCATGCATTCATAAATAACTCAATGCTATTGCAATATGCATAAAACTCTCCTACTCCTAGATCATAAAATAAAAAAAATCCAATTTTGTTTGTATCATGAAAATCAAAACACATGTCTGGAATTGGAAATTCATAATGTACGATGCAGTCAAATACAATATCCTCAATTCCTATGTTTAAAATGTAAAGACTTGTGTACGAAAAAAAAGTAGTATAGTTCTATTTTAAGATAAATCACAACACGAAAGACGAAAAAAAGATGAAGCTTAAGCTTTGGCGTCATTTAGCTAAGTTAAAGTCCAAATCTTTAGCGATATTTTACATTATCCTTAAGATTAAAAAAGATGAAGCTTAAGCTTTGGCTTCACTCCAACAATAATAAAATATGCTTCAAAATACATTTACTTACCATTGACTGCATTAGGTATTGTGTAATCCACAACAATCAAATTTGGATACTGATCAAGCACAGATGCAAGAACACTCTCCCTGTCGGAAGGACCATGCACAAGAAAATCCTTTTCACCAATCTGAAAAGTCTGTCCAGACTCCTCTTCACACCCAAACGACACAGGAACAACATTCAGTCCAGCAGCTTCCGCCGCATTAATCACAGCCTTTCCCATTTTTCCAGTACATGCATTAACCTAAATAAAACAAAGCTATTTAAACTAATTTCACTGTTTTAAAACAAAGAGAGTGCAACCAACAAGTAAACATACATGTCAGATATACAAATAAATATGACTCAGATTTATAAAATTATTTAGTGCACGTTTGTTTTATAGTGAAATGTCAGTAATTTAACGAAGCAATGCAAAATGAACTCATCATGGTCAATTACCATTATTGGAAGACCAGTGTTTTTGGACGAAAGTGCAGATTTTTCGAGAGAAGTTTGAGCTGGTGTGGCCGCCATTGACACTACGGGGAACGAACGCGATCCCCTCTTCTGCGAAATTGGAACACTGTTTCCTGCACTTGTGCCATTGGAGAAGAATGCGAGGTGATTGTGGTGTCTGTGGAACACATTGAGCGGGGTTTTCAGAAGAGATGTTCCCATCGAAGACGGTGAGTGAGGGAGTGATCTCAATTTGGGGGTTTAGGGTTTCAGCGTTTTGCTGCGCTCTGCGAACCGTTTCAGGATAGGTTTTACAGAGTCTTCCACTTTCGTTTCGTCCGCCATTGTTGAGGGAAGTGAATGATGAGTAAAGTCTTGGGCCTGATTGGCCCAATTCATGAAACGATCCTCGTGGCCTTCCAGTGGGCTCAGCCCGTTATAATTTAGCCTTTCAGGCCCTTAGTACACGGGACCAAGACTTTTTTTCTTCTTTGTATTCATCCAACTAGAATACAAAACTTATGTTTTTTTAAGTCGTAAAAATCATTAAAGAGATCTTTATCTCTTTTAATAAATTAATTATTTGGTCCAATATTCATTTATATGGAAAAAAATTCAAAATTTCAGTCTACATATATCCTTATCAATACAAACTAATCTTAGTTAAAATAATGTGTTTCTAAAGTTTCAGTCAATAAAAAACTAAGTTGTAGTTTTTATATACTCTTGTAATGACATTTACGTTTTTTAATTTGTATAAATTTTCAAGATGGGTTTGCTTGTTTCAAAGGTTCTGAACGGTCGGTCCTGCACATGTAATAGTGAAAAATTACTTTTGACATAAGTATCATAACTCAATTTTTACTTTCATTTTATTTTTATTCGTTAGATCTGTATTAAAATGTACGTTATAATATTTTTAACTACAAATTAAATATATACTAAATCATTGATCAACCATGATCTTTTACATAATTATTCAAGTTTTTGAATAAAAAAATTAATTAAAAAAAATTTCACTAAAAGTGATTATTAATTATTAGTTCATGAATTTTGTTTATGAATAACATGACGACATGATAATAAAAAAAACTTTATTCATTGTCCGGTTTTTTTTTTAACAAGATTGTCTGATTAAACAATGAGATGGATCGTTTTATTTGTTTATCATTATTCGAAATTCAAGTCAATCCCGTAAAAACACAACCACTTTTGTTTGTTTTTTTTCGGGTGTTTTAAAAGCTACCACATTCATTTATTTTGGGCACAAAAGGTGGACGTAGGAGACAAGCAAGCAACACGGAGAGAGATAAAAATAGGGTAGAGACAGATCAAATTTCACAAGTATAGGTAGTTGATTTCAAGGAACGTGTGTAACTAATCTTCCACTCCGCAAATCAGAGAATGAAGGATCTCCACCATGACAATTCTTATTGTTGATCATCACGATGTCACAAGCTGACATCTCTTACTCGTAATTCTCCCTTTTCTTCTTATTTTCTACCATCAATTCATACCCACTTGATCTTATATTTTCCTGTGCAAATGTTGTGTATGGTGGTGTCCGAAATTTGTTATTTTTTTTTTCTGGGTTTTGATTGTTGTTGGCTTTTTCGTTGGTCTCTGTTGCCTGATTGTGAAATTTTGTATATGTAAATGTTATGTTTGTGTCTATGTTCACGTATGTTAGATTTTCTGATCCGTTGTCAACAAATGTGAATGTTTTATCTGAGTTTCGTGTTGTTGGCTTGGTAAGTGGTGCATATGCTTGAGTTTTTTTATTATCATGTACTTGTGGATTTACTACGAGATAGCGAGTGAAGTGATTTTTGGATTTATACATGTTGCTCGCTTATTGAGGTGCATCATAACTGTCTGGTGTTGGTGGTGCTGTTAAAGTGCATATTGTCTTATGTATGGTTACACGGCCCTAGTCTTGTTCGTGTGAGCATAGTTGGGACATGAAGCTTATTTGTTTATCTTCTCTTTTCTGTTTTTTTTAATCTGGTGTGAATGCTTGTTTTTCTAGTCCCTATTTCATGTTATGGATCTGAAGCTTTGACAATCAAAATCTTACAATTTATGGGTTGAAGAATTCATTCTTGGTGTGTAAAGATTGGGTTTAAGAAAGGGTGGACAAATTTGTACTCTAGCACATGATAAAAAACTACTTATCCCATTGCTCAGAGGCTCCTCGCTATGCGAAGGTAAGGAAGAGGGATATTATATGCAGTTTTACCCTTACATATGCAAAGAGGCTATTTTCGAATTCGAACTCATGACCAACAAGTCATCAAGGCACAATTTTACTGTTGTGCCAGGGCTTGCCCTCATCCTAGCACATGATGATAGGAGGAAATAGTTTCACGGTCTAAGGACTTAATCTTGGTGAAAAAGGGGTGTATCCTGCAGAATAAGAAATGGAAAATTATGGGTGGTGAAAAAAACTTGATAATTACGAAGGGAAATTGAGGGCAACTGATAGTGAATTAGAAAATATGCTATAGAGATTTTGCATTGGTTCCTTTTTACTTAAGTTTTCAGTCATAAATTAGTTCATATCAACGAACTGGTACCTCATCATAATGTATGAACTCAATAACTGAATGATTTACCAGGAAATGCTTATGGTTTGCTCTTTAAACTCTTTAAGGCATATCTTAATTGGAGTGACACTGCTCAATTTCTTGGGGAGAAATCATTTTCGTTATTTAAGAAGCAGTAGAAAGGTAGATGTTTTTAATTGTAGGAGGGTCATAGGCTGGTTTTGTAATTAGTTTGATGCTAGAAATAGACAACCTCACTGCCACCATATGGCTAGTTGGAGATGACAACGACAATGTGTTGGTTTAGAAGGCAAGATGACCTACTTAAGCATTATATGGTAATGTTTTGTTCACATTTTCTGTTATTGAAATAATGCACAATTGGTTCTGCATGGCTGCAAGTTTATGGAATGAAAAAAACGAAAAGTGTGTTGAAAATCTATATTATGTATAGAGCATAACTCAACGTACTGAATTTTTCTCAGAATGGTGCTCGTTCGATATATATATATATATATATATATATATATATATATATATATATATAAAGTGCTTGGAAAGTTTGGATGTTTTATTCTATAATTTGTATCGGCTGTGTTTTGAAAGTTTGATGTTGACTGCAGTTGTGGCTCTTGTGGATACCCCCTGAACTTGACATCATCAAATAGAATCACATCTAACATTGCATCTGAATATCAAAAGTCTGTTAAGAAGGGATCACTCTCTTTTGCTTCAGTTGATCTAAGCCGATTTACGCAGATTGATGAAATAAATTGTTTTCCTGTATCATGGTTTAATCGTTCTAAGACTAAATTGCTTTGCCGTAAATGTGGGGTTCATATTGGTTATGGTTATGGTGGAGAATCACATGTTCTTTGTGGATTTGAGTCTCCCACTTCATCTACCTCTCAAAGGAAATTCACCATAAAGATTCGTTCATTACAGCCTTCTTCAGAAGAGTCTTGATAAGGTTGACATGGGAAATCTTTCTAGAAATGATGGTACCTCCATCATGCACCTCCCAGATGATTGCCTTGTTATTATTTTCCGTGGTTTAGATAGTCGCATTGATCGCGATTCATTTGGCCTGACTTGCCACCGATGGCTCCATGTTCAAAATTTCAACCGTCAGTCACTGCAATTTGCATGTTCAAGCACTGCATTACGTCCTTTATCTTCATCCTCCCAGCGTTTTGACATTCACACGTTCCATCTTCATAGGTTGCTGAGGCGATTTCAACATTTAAAATCTTTATCACTATCTAATTGCTCAGAGCTGAGTGATTCAGGATTGACCCGTTTGCTAAGCTATGGTTCAAATTTGCAAAAACTTAATCTGGACTGTTGTTTGAAAGTCACTGATTATGGGCTATCACTGGTTGCTTCTGGTTGTCCCTCGTTGATGTCAATTAGTCTATACCGGTGCCCCGGTATTACTGATAAAGGGCTAGATACTTTAGCCAGTGCTTGCTTATCTATGAAATATGTAAACCTCTCCTACTGCTCACAAATATCTGACAAAGGGTTAAAAGCTATTACACATTGGTGTCGCCAGCTTCAGGCAATTAACATATCACACTGTGAAGGCTTAAGTGGTGTTGGCTTTGAAGGGTGTTCAAAAACACTAGCTTTTGTTGAGGCTGAGTCATGTAAGCTTAAGCAAGAAGGGGTCATGGGAATTGTTAGTGGTGGAGGAATAGAGTATCTAGATATTTCTTGTTTAAGGTGGTCTGTTTTGGGAGATCCCTTGCCTGGAATAGGCTTTGCCTCGCGCCTCAAAATCCTTAACTTCCGGCTGTGTAGAACTGTTTCTGATACTTCTATTGTGGCAATCGCCAAGGGATGTCCACTGCTTGAAGAATGGAACTTAGCCTTATGTCATGAGGTGAGGTTACCTGGATGGCGAACAGTGGGGTTATACTGCCGTAACTTGAAGAGACTGCATGTTAATCGTTGCCGCAATCTCTGTGATAATGGCTTGCAAGCTTTGCGGGAAGGGTGCAAAAATCTCTCCATTCTGTACTTGAGTGGCTGTGTTCGCTTGACCTCTGTTGCATTAGAGTTATTCAAGTGCCAAAGAGCTAATGTTTGCATAAAGGACATAGAGATAATGTGTATAAAGCCTTACTGGGAATTCAGATGATACTGGCTGATAAAGATTTATTTATCTAGACTAGAACATCACATATATTCTCTTGAAAGAGAATAATCTGCATTCAGCTGAACTTTAAACGGTTGTTTGCATAGATATTTATTGTATAAATATTTCAGCATATCTGGTTGTTTTGTGTTGTACATTATTTGGATGCTAAGAATGTAATGATGCCATAAATATTCATTATGCTATAGATGTACCCTTAAGGAGTTGCTGGCTCTTAATTTTTGTTTATTTGTATTTGTATTGGCGTGATTCCATCCACCAACTCAGAACACTTGCAATTTCTATTGGTGCAAAGCTATCAGCTATTGATACCACAATACATCCTGCTATAACAATGGCTAGATATACATAATCACAACATTGACTGTCATGTGCATGTCAACTGCGATTGCATCTCCTTTTGAGAATGTGATATCAATTGCATTTGCTACCATTCTGGAAATAACATGGCAAAATCATGAAAAAATGTAATTTCACACACGGAGTAAATAAAGAGATTATAGATAAAAATTACATCAAGAGTAAAACATAAAGGGAGGAGAGATCAAAAACCCAAAAAGTGAGAAACAAGAAGGAAAAGAATGGAAAAAAACAAGCAAAGTTATTCTTGATTCAATAGTAAAAAAAAATCAAAACAATGATGAACTTGAAAAAATGCACATCAAATTATTGAATTAATTGAAGGAGGGAAATCGAGGAAGTAAATATTGGAGAGATTTGCACCAATAGATCATAAGTAACCACATAAGTGAATTTGATATCACATTTTAACCCAAAATTTTAAGGTTCAAGTTTATGAGTTTTACCTTCACTTATATGGTGTTCAACTTTCTCATTCCTATACGATGTGAGACTTCATCTAACACTGTACTCAAATAATCCCTCCTTCAAGTGTGAGTCTTTTCCACATGGTAGCCTTCTCCTCGTGCGGAAACCATTATTATCCATGAGTTTTTCATGGTGGCCATTAAAGCCACATGCTCTAGATACTTGCACTGTCGCTCCAGCTCCACTCACGGGACACGCCGGACCCATTATTAGGAAAACTTTCGATAGAAGAGATCTCCAGGCTTAGGATCCATTGCTACTATCTTACTCGTCCGAATCAGTCACCAAATTGAATTGTTAGCTCTGATATCAATTTTAGTGAAATCGGGCAGGAGAGAAATTTATATTAATAAGTCATGAACAATTACATAAGTAAACTTCATACAATACTTTAATCTAAAATTTTAATACTCTAATTACTTGAAAACTGAAATTTCCTTGAGAACAGGGACCAGTAAAACTGTATTGAAAAATAAAAGAATTGAAGGAAAGAGAATCAAATGAAAGAAGGAATGTGGAAAAGGATTATGTTAGAGTATATAAACAAGTTCATGTAAGGTGACGACATAATCTCTCAAGCACATTGTTTTAACACATAATAATAATAATAATTATTAATTAATTTTAACTAAAAACAAGATGTAGACTAACACGTGCATAAAGTAGAAAAAAAACCCTATAAAATAGCGATTATCTTTTTGAATTGATACTTGGTAAAAATAATTCAGAAATGTAAGATGTATTGTTTTATGTAACACTACCTACTAAACGCACCATTGACATTTTTAATACTATTTTGTATTCTACTTAATTAACAAAGTGAGTGTAATTTATAGTGAAAAATAAAATCTTATTATATCAATATGTTTCATTCAGCAAAAAACAAATCAATATTTTTCATACTAAGACCAAGATGCATCTTGAGATTCTGAAAAAATTTAGTTAAAAATATGAATAATATTTAGTATCACTTTAGTGCAAGTATTTTTTTTTACCCAACCATTGAATAGGAAAATTTGACAATAGGTTGAATTTTTGTTGGATGTCTCTACGTAGAAAAATCTTACATCGACAACACATATAGATTAAATTCTAAATAAACATTTTGTCAGATCAATAAAAAAAACAACGCAACCAATAATTCAAAAGTAATTATTCTCTCCAACCATGACAACCAATACGGAAAATTTGATCATCAAAGTTAATAAATAAGAATAGCTAAAACATGTTAGGGTTTTAATAGTAAAACCAAGCTAAAGAGCCCAATCTTGCCCAAGACCCGAAACCCATTTGGGCCAATAAAACCCTAAACCCCTTGTGACCCGATCCACCCAAACAAACATCATATAAGCAAAACATTGTCTAACCCTAATTGGCTGTCACTCTTTTTCGTCACTTTCGGGAGAAGAGATCGCTTCACAGCAATGGTGCGTTTCGGATCCCTCTTCTATCTTCCCCCTAGCATGCTTGGTTATTTTGCAGAATCTGAATTTCAGTTATCCATTTTTCATTCAAGCTATGTTCCCATGTTTTGCATTTATATGGAATGTGAGCGTTAAGTTTTTTGGGTAGTTTTAGTGGAAGGAAAAGTTCTTACTTATGGTGGGGTTTTGTTTCTTGCTGTTACTTCCATGAGTGCCCCTTTTAGCTACCTGTTAAGTTTTTTATGTTCTGAGTTTTCATGCGTTTGGTAGCTTCTAATGGATCGGTTTTAAACGAAGGCTTTGCATGCTATGTTGCTATATGGCCTATGCATTTTTTTATGACATGATAAGTATCAACATTCTCTTGGGTTCATATTAAAGGTGTACGTCAAGGCTCAGAAATCAAAAGCCTACTTCAAGAGATATCAAGTCAAGTTCAAGAGAAGAAGAGGTTATCTTATTCGCTTATTTTGTTTTGTCGTGTTCAATGTTGAATACTCTGTTAGTAACAGCAATTTTGTTATCTGCAGAGGGAAAAACTGATTACCGTGCCAGGATTCGGTTGATTAATCAAGACAAGAACAAATATAACACTCCGAAATACCGATTTGTTGTTCGCTTTGTATCCTATTGTTTATCGATATCTTAATTAGATTAATTCAGGCATGGAGAGACGGATTTATGAGTGGGAATAACGAGAATTGATTATTACTGCAGTTAAACTTGATTGGTTATTGCTAGGCAAAAATGATTTTGCCTCAAAACATAGATTTGACTAGCAGTGATAAAACTAGCTTCTGTATTGGTTTCAGTATAAAGCATCCAGAAATAAATCACTCACTTTTCTTGAAAATCAATTTTAACAAAAATTAATTTTATTTGAAATCAATGTGGCCAGCATTCTTCCGAATGTTCTTCCTGTTATACATATGTACTTATAATTTGATTATTATTTTATTTATGACTTTTGCATGGCTTCTGTGAATGTAAACCTTGACCTGGTTACTAGAGCAACAAGGACATTGTTGCACAAATAATATCTGCTAGCATTGCTGGCGATATTGTTCTTGCTGCAGCATATGCACATGAGCTTCCACGATATGGTCTTGAAGTAGGGCTTACAAATTATGCTGCAGGTACTTTGTTCATGAGAAATTCCCTCCCCCATCTTTCACTCAGTTTTTTTCTTCACGTCTTATGTTTTAATATCCATGTCCAGCTTATTGTACTGGTCTCCTGTTGGCCCGAAGAGTCCTCAAAACACTTGAAATGGATGAGGAGTACGAAGGGAATGTTGAGGTATTTATGAGTTTGCTTTTGTACGTGAGCAAGTGCCTTTCTCCCAGCTGTGTGAGCTAATTGGTTGTATCTTATTTTTTTTCAGGCTACTGGAGAGGATTATTCAGTGGAACCTGCTGAGAGCAGGAGGCCATTCCGTGCTCTCCTTGATGTTGGTCTTATTAGGACTACAACTGGCAACCGCGTTTTTGGTGCCCTTAAGGTAATCTATCATACTGCAATGCTAATTGGTGTGATTTTGTTTTAGTGATGATATGATGATCAAATTGAATAATTTGTGATTGTTTTCAGGGAGCTCTGGATGGGGGTTTGGATATTCCTCACAGTGACAAGAGGTTTGCTGGGTTTGATAAGGAGAAGAAGGAGCTTGATGCTGAGGTTCATCGCAAATATGTTTTTGGTGGACATGTTGCTGCCTATATGAAGGCAAGAGATAATATTTTATTTTGTGCCAATCTAGTCTTCTATGCTGTTTAATGCAATAGTTGGATTTTTCAGCTATTTATTAGGTAATTTATATTTTCTGCAGATCTTGGCGGAAGATGAACCAGAGAAATACCAGTCACACTTCAGCGAATACATCAAGCGTGGGATTGAAGCTGATGGTATTGAGGCACTGTATAAGAAGGTTCATGCCGCCATCCGTGCCGATCCTTCTCTCAAGAAATCTGAGAAGCAACCCCCGAAAGAACACAAGAGGTAAAATTGATTTTTAACTGGAACTATTATACTAGATTCTAGAAATAGTGTAAAGTGTGTATCTATTAGTGTGTATCTATTTGTCTTATGATTTCCTGCAAATTGATTTGTACATGTTGCTGGCATTGCTTTTCTTTTCAGCTATACTTATGTGCTCTTTATTTACCAAGTGACTATATTTTGTTTGACTTCTAGAACTTTTGGTTTGGTATCTTAGCCATAGTATTTACTGATTGGAGAATGGTCCTGAGAGTATCTTCATCTTTTTGCAGGTACAACTTAAAGAAACTCACTTATGAGGAGAGGAAAGCTAAGTTGATTGCACGCGTGGCGGCCATCAATTCTGCTGCTGATAACGATGAAGATGATGAGTGAAAGTTCATTGCAGATTCCGTATCATCATTGCAGAACTAGAAACTATCTTATTTTGCGTCTAGGGAATCATTTTCTTGAAATTTTATTTACATCTACTGTTTATTTTCAAGGTCCAAAATTTTGGATACTTTTTTTGAAGTTGGAGTAAGTCGTATTTTTGGTCAATTTCGTCTTAACCTGAATTGATGTTGTACCATACTTTTATGATATATCCTTTGTTTCTTGCAGGAAGCGCTTTGGTTTTACGAACTGTTGCCCTTTTTTTTATGACAATTAAAAAATGTACAACTATAAATTTTTTTGGTTAAATTTAGTCCAGATTCATATATATAATCATAAAGGTCAAATTCAGTTCCTTGATTGAATATATGATTTGTTCACCAAAATGGGAATGTTAGGATCCAAACCAACTGATAAGCATGATCTTAACATCAATCTTGAATATAATCCGAATTTGATCCTTAGATTACACGGGGTTTGTTCTTCCTAGACAATAAGAATATTACTTCCATAACCTAACTGCACAAACTGCAGATGTAGCTGCATCTAAGTTTAATAGAGGGGAAAAAACATTTAAGTGGGGTTACATATTTAGATACAGACATGTGATTATTCACTGGGATTGCGGTCATGTGAACTAAAAAAGCAGTTTCTGAATTCCACAGAAAGAAAATATGAGAAAAACAGTTTTACCTCATTTGCTGCAGCTGCTATTGGCATTGATACAGCATTTTCATCTCCAAGGTCAAGAGCTAGTCTCATGTCCTTCTACTGGTGTTTCAGCGGAAAAGCTGGGGAGTAACTGTTTTGGAGAATTGTAGGTCCTTTCAATTTAAACATGCCGTTACTTATGGCACCAAGATCCTGCACACAAGAATTCCCTTATCACTTACCAGCACATCGAGAAGAGTTCCAGGGTTCAAACCACTTCTTTCAGCTAGTGTGAGTCCCTCAGAGAAAGCATTCATCATACTGTAACAGAGAATAACTGATTTGCAGAACTAGACAGAAAATATGGACATGCAATCCATTTTGGCTTGCAAACGATTAAGGAATACTAATACTGCCATTCCGAAATAAAAAATTATAGTGCTAAGAAAAGGGGGGAAGAAAATAATACCTGCCCATTATCATGTTAAAAACAAGTTTCATTTTTGAACCATTTCCAACCTCACCCAGAAAGAAAGACTTCTTCCCCAGTACATCAAATGCTGGAAGCACATCATCATACAATGCGTACATGTCAAAAGAATCAACCACGAAAATTTAATATACAGAAAGATACACAACGCATATTTATAGTTTTCTATTTAACTCGAGATGGAGCAGTTCATAAAAAGGAATATTTAAAGGTGTACGTCAAGGCTCAGAAATCAAAAGCCTACTTCAATAGATATCAAGTTCAAGAGAAGAAAAGGTGTTTTATTTCTTTATTTTGTTTTCATTGTGTTTAATATCTAGTTTGCATTTTGCAAACTTTGTGTTTTATATATGTGTGATTTTATTTACGGCAGAGGGGAAAACTGATTACTGAGTCAGGATTCGGTTGATTAACCAGGATAAGAACAAGTACAACACACCAAAATACAGCTTTGTGGTTCGATTTGTATCCTACTGTCATGGTTATATGCACTTAAAATGTATTTATTGTTTTTGTTTTTTTAATAGTAAGAAATACCTGAACATATCATGTGAATAACTGAAGTTATTTTTATCAGTTGATGTTTTCCTGTTTGTATAAACCTTAATCTCCTTATTAGAGCAACAAGGACATTGTTGCACAAGTAATATCTGCTAGCATTTCTGGCAATGTTGTTCTTGTGCAGCATATGCACATGAGGGCCGCGATATGGTCTTGAAGTAGGACTTAGAAATTATGCTGCAGGTACTTTGTTCATGAGGAATTCCATCCTCCCCAACCCTTCTCTCCCTCAGTTTTTTTTTTTTTTTTTTTTTTTTTTTTTTTTTTTTTTTTATGTTTGTAATATCTGTGTCCAGCTTATTGCACTGGTCTCCTGTTGGCCCGAAGAGTTCTCAAAACACTTGAAATGGATGAGAAGTAAGAAGGAAACGTTGAGGTATTTATGAGTTTGATATGCTGTTTGTGCGTGAGCGAGTGCCATTTTCTCTTCTTTGTAAGTTAATTGGTTGTATAGTTTATTTAGGCCACTGGAGAGGATTATTCAGTGGAACCTGCTGAGAGCAGGATGCCATTCCATGCTCTCTTTGATGTTGGTCTTATTAGGACCACAACTGGAAATCGTGTCTTTGGTGCCCTTAAGGTAATCTATAATACTTCAATGCTAGTTGGTGTGATCTTGTTTTAATGGAGGTCAAATTGAACAATTGTGATGGTTTACAGGATCTCTGGATGGGGGTTTGGATATTCCTCGCAGTGACAAGAGGTTTGCTGGGTTTGATAGGGAGAAGAAGGAGCTTGATGCTGAGGTTCATTGCAAATATGTCCTTGGTGGACATGTTGCTGCCTATATGAAAGCATGAACGAAGATTTTATTTAGTATCCATCTGTTGTATTGTTTTAATGAAATACTAGGAGTTTTCATTATTTGTTTGAAAACATATTTAATATTTTCTGCAGGTCTTGATATAGAACCTGATGGTATTGAGGCACTATACAAGAATTTTCATGCTGCCATCCGAGTGGATCCTTCTCTAAATAAATATGAGAAGCAGCCACCTAAGGAGAAGAGGTAAAATTAATTTTCCGACTTGAGCTAGAATACTTGATTCTAGAAAGTGTAATGTATCTATCTATTTTGTCAATTGATTTCCAACAAATTGATTTGGACCTGTTGCTGGCTTGGCTTTATTTCAGCTATTTATGTGCTATTATTCTTGGATGTGACAATATATTTTTGTTTGACTTTTAGAACTTTTGTTTGTTAACTTAGCTTTTAGTATTTACTGATTGGAGAATGTTTCTGAGAGTATCTTCATCTTTCTGCAGTTATAACTTGAAGAAACTCAGAGGAGAGGAATGCTAAGTTGATTGCATGCGTGGAAGCTCTGAACTCTTCTGTTGGTAACGATGAAGATGATGAGTGAAGGTTCATTGCAGATGCAGATGCATAAACTATCTTATTTTGGATCTAGAGAATCATCTTTTTCAAAATTTATTTTCCTGTACTGTTTTCTTATTAGGTCGAAAATTTTGTATACTTTTTGTAACTGAGTTTGTCTTATTTTTGGTCAATTTCGTATTAGCCTGGGTTGATGTTTTACCATATTTTTGTGGTTCACTCAAATGCGTTCGTATAAATTTTTTAACGTGTGATCCTAAGTTGTGATTGTCTGCTAAATGAATATGCTTAACTGCATTTAGGAAAGACAGGCATGACATAGCCAATTTTATTATATTTATTTTATTAAATAAAATGAATAAAGTAATTACTCTATCAGTAACAATTGTAGGGGAAAATGAGTGAAGAAATGTGTATACGCTAATGTTGGTATCAAATGGAGAATGGATTTTATTCATGTTTGGAATAATTTAGTTGATTTTCCCTCACCTCCTTATGTTAATACACATCTCTACAAGCTAAGACGGGATATGAACGAATTGTTTCTTTCAGGAAGTGTAGTGTTTTGGTTTTACAAACGTTGCTTATAATCTCATCAATAATTTAGTATAAAATGAAAATGATATCTAGTACGAAATAATTAATATACAAAACCACACAAATCTTATGTTCCTTACTTTTATTTGAAGTTGTTTTTATTTTCTCATATGTGAATGGTTAAGAATTTTTTTTCTTGACTTTTCTATTCATATTAATCAATTGGTTAGTTAAGAAATAATTTGATTGTCTACTTTTGAATTCACCCGTATAAAAATTTCATATTGATTATCACTGCTGTTAAAAAAAACTACTAAACACTTTCCACCATCAATATATTTTTTATATTTTGTATTCTATTTAATTAAGTAAGCTAGTACAATTTATAGTGAAAAATAAGTCTTTTATATCAATATGTTTCATTAAGAAACAAAAATATAATAATTTTTTCGAACTAAGATCAAGATGCATCTTGATATTCTGATAAAAATTTAGTGAAAAATTTGAATTTAATTTAGATTTACTGTAAATTTACACGATCGTTGAATAATAATCCACTCTATTAAAAGACAATATGATGAAATTCTAAACTACAATCTCAACATGGCCCAAAACCCTAAACCCATTGCGACCCGGCCCACCCAAACAGACATCATATAACCAAAACATTGCCTAACCCTAATTCGTTTTCCACACTTTTCTAAACCCCAACTGAGAGGCTCAGCACCGCTGCTGCGTCCTTCCATCCTTCAGCAATGGTGAGTGTGCTTCTTCTATTCATCATTCCTCATTCTTCGTTTTTCACGTGTTTGATTGCTTCTAATGCAAGAGTTTTAACCTAAATCTGTGCACATTGAAGGTGTATGTGAAGGCTCAGAAATCAAAAGCCTACTTCAAGAGATATCAGGTCAAGTTCAAGAGAAGAAGAGGTATTTGTATTCGTTTATTTCGTTTCGTCGTGTTCAATGCTGCGTACGCTGTTTCTGACGGCGATTTTGTTACCTGCAGAAGGAAAAACCGATTACCGTGCCAGGATTCGGTTGATTAATCAGGACAAGAACAAATATAACACTCCGAAATACCGCTTTGTTGTTCGTTTTGTATCCTTTTGTTATCGATGTCTTATCTTATTCACGCATGAAGACATGGGTTTGAGAGTAGGAATAATGAGAATTGATTTTTGGTTATTACTTGGTAAAATAGATTTTGTCTCAACTCTCAACCTAGATTTGCTTAGAAGTGATAAAAAGTAGTTTTTGCCATGGGTTGAAAAATTTTCATTAAGTTTTATAACACTTTTCTTGAAATTAAATTTTAACCAAAATTAATTTTATTTAAAATAAATGTTGCAAACTTTCATCGGAGCATACTTTTTTATGTACTTCAAATTTGTTTATCATTTTATTTTATTTACTGCTTGAGCATAGCACATGAACGATAGAAGGTGTTTTTATCTGATGTTTTTTCTGTGGGTGTAAGCCTTGACCTGGTTATTAGAGCAACAAAGACATTGTTGCACAAATAGTATCTGCTAGCATTGCTGGCGATATTGTTCTTTCTGCAGCGTATGCACATGAGCTGCCGCGATATGGTCTTGAAGTAGGACTTACAAATTATGCTGCAGGTATTTTGTTCATGAGGAATTCCATCCTCCCCCTCCCTTTTCTCACTCAATTTTCTATGTTCGTCTCATGTTTTAATATGTGTCCAGCTTATTGTACTGGTCTCCTGTTGGCCCGAAGAGTCCTCAAAACACTTGAAATGGATGAGGAGTACGAAGGAAATGTTGAGGTATTTCTGAGTTTGCTATGCTGTTTGTGCTTGAGCGAGTGCCATTTTCTCTTCTTTTTAAAGTTAATTGCTTGTATCATTTATTTAGGCGACTGGAGAGGATTATTCAGTGGAACCTGCTGAGAGCAGGAGGCCATTCCGTGCTCTCCTTGATGTTGGTCTCATTAGGACTACAACTGGCAACCGCGTTTTTGGTGCCCTGAAGGTAATCTATCATACTGCAATGCTAATTGGTGTGATTTTGTTTTAATGATGATCAAATTGAATAATTTGTGATTATTTTCAGGGAGCTCTGGATGGGGGTTTGGATATTCCTCACAGTGACAAGAGGTTTGCTGGGTTTGATAAGGAGAAGAAGGAGCTTGATGCTGAGGTTCATCGCAAATATGTTTTTGGTGGACATGTTGCTGCCTATATGAAGGCATGAGATAATATTTTATTTTGTACCAGTCTTCTATGCTGTTTAATGCAATATTTGGATTTTTCAGCTATTTGTTAGGTAATTTATATTTTCTGCAGATCATGGCAGAAGATGAACCAGAGAAATACCAGTCACACTTCAGCGAATACATCAAGCGTGGGATTGAAGCTGATGATATTGAGGCACTGTATAAGAAGGTTCATGCCGCCATCCGTGCTGATCCTTCTCTCAAGAAATCTGAGAAGCAACCCCCAAAAGAACACAAGAGGTAACATTGATTTTTGACTGGAACTATTATACTAGATTCTAGAAATAGTGTAAAGTTTGTATCTATTTTTGTCTTATGATTTCCTGCAGATTGATTTGTACATGTTGCTGGTATTGCTTTTCTTTTCAGCTATACTTGTGTGCTCTTTATTTACTAAGTGACTATATTGTGTTTGACTTTTAGAACTTTTGGTTTGGTAACTTAGCCATAGTATTTACTGATTGGAGAATGATCCTGAGAGTATCTTCATCTTTTTGCAGGTACAACTTAAAGAAACTCACTTATGAGGAGAGGAAAGCTAAGTTGATTGCACGCGTGGCAGCTATCAATTCTGCTGCTGATAATGATGAAGATGATGAGTGAAGGTTCATTACAGATTCCGTATCATCGTTGCACAACTAGAAACTATCTTATTTTGCGTCTAGGGAATCATTTTCTTGATATTTTATTTAAATATACTGTTTATTTTCTAGGTCCAAAATTTTGGATACTTTTTTTGAAGGTTGAGTAAGTCCGTATTTTTGGTCAATTTCGTGTTAACCTAAATTGATGTTGTACCATACTTTTATGCATAGTTTCAAAAATCGAACTGGTGCTTGGTTAGGGTATTGGGGTAGTGGTTGAACCACTAGTGAATAAAAATGTCTTAAAATATTTTAAAAATATTACAAATTAATATAATTCTAGAACATAGATTATTAAAGTGAAAACGAAAACCTCACGTGCTCATAAATCAAAGAGTGTAACCACCTTCCATGAGCTAGTGGAATTGGATCATGGCATTGTCCTCCCACCCACCAAACTCATCAAAGTCGAAATTCACAGTCAATTTCTAGTTCAAGTATTAGTTTTCACTAAGTGTGCGAGACGAGAAATAGAATCGGAATTTGGAGAATTTAAATGGAGGTGAACGCTTCAATGCTTATTTCATTCCTCTCACTCTTTTCCTTTTTCAAAAAATTTTCTTCAAAAATATAAGTGCTGCAAGGCATGAAAGTGAAAGAGGAGTTTAAAAACTTAAAAAGAAAAGCGCTCTTTTTGTGTGAGAATTGAGGAGAGTGAAATGGAGTTGAGACGTGTGTCAGGTGGCAAGGAGAAGCTGCGTGTGTGAGAAGCTGCGTTGCGCTTTGATGAAGAACAAGGTTGAAGACCACGTCGCGAGGAGAAGCTGCGTTGTGCTTTGACAAGAACAAGGTTGAAGACGGGATGAACTCTTGAAGGATGAAATTGCGATGCAGGAAGGGTTTTGGTTTTACAAATGGTTGCTTGATTGTAAAACTATAATTTTTTTGGTTAAATTTAGTCCAGATTTATATACAATCATAAAGGTCAAATTCAGTTCCCTGATTGTATACTTTCACTTCTAGTCTTTACATGGTGACATTTTACAATTTGAAAATTTTGAAAAAATTATTCACAAATTAGCAACGCCAAATTTTACAATTTTAAGACAAATGAAAAACAACCTATAAATAGAAATCAAAATATAAAATTTTATGTTGGGATGCATATCTTTTATAATGTAAGGACTTGTATAAAAAGTATTCTTAGATATGGCGATTAAAGAATTTGTACATGGCAGTTAAGGTTTGATGTATGCTATATTTTAATTTTAACTTAAAATAATTTTTACAAGATTAATTTTATTCTTAAACATCTTATAATAATTTATTATTATCATTTAATTATAAATCTTTATCAGTAGTTATCAATAACATTTTTTCTCTTGTCTAAATACATATTATTATTATTATTATTATTAAATACCCATTTTCTATCAATATTTGAGTGCTGTTTGTTCTCGTCTTTCCTTGGTCTTCGTCAACATGGAGACTCCAGTGAGGGCCAATCATTTCCAGAACATCAAGATGGGATACATCATAAGAAGCTGCGTCTTCAAATTATCTTCTTTGCAAAACTGTAGTCAGTTTGTAAGCCGGCAAGCCAATTTAGTTGTCCATTCTTTGACAATGGCATCTGAACCTTTGGCTTGTTTGCAATATTTTGATCATATTTCTTCTTGTATTGAACTTTTTATCCTCATTGAGTTAATATAATTATATTTCTCTAACACAAAAAGAAATTGATAAAAAATGAATTAAAGCATACTTTATCTGTACAGTATTCATTTTAAACATGATTGCGCATTTATTTTTTGAAATTCATTTTAATATCAATAAATATTGGTCTAATTGGTGAGTAACAATTCATCCTAAAAAGGAAGTGAGTGAACTTTATTGGGAGATAATCTATAAATAATACTATGCTATGTTTATTATCTCCATTTTATTTATTTTGAAAGAAATACAGGGAAGAAAAATGGAGATAATTCCATTTGGGAGTGGATTTAGAGGAAAAAAGAAAACTTTCTATAAAAAAAAGTTAAGAGTTAGATAATATTTATAAAAAAAATAAAAGATTAGTATATAATTTATAATAATGCACTCCAATATTATTTTACTTTTTCATTTTATAAAATTATCAAGTTAGAAAAATATTTTAGAATGGAAATTCTACCTTCTCATCTCTTTAAAATTAACAAATAAGCCCAATCAAATTTGTAATATCCTCTCCTATTGTTCCTATACTTCAGAGATGCTCACTCCTTTGCAAGCTTTGAATGTCTTAAATAATAGCTTCAGTTTTTTTTTTTTAAAATTTTTAAATGATGATAAGGACAAGTTACTTGAACATGATGATGCATGATGAGGTGAGCTTCTTGAATAGATATGGGCTATTGCACCAATCTTTATTGAACGTCCTATCATTAACGGCTACAGCACATCAATTTCCTCAGGTACTAAATTTCGCATTCATGTTAGCTTCTGTACTCTAAGAGATGCTAAACAAAAACATATTGAAGATGTTATCGAGTAGAAACTTCAATAACAACCTAATTTTACTAGTCATGTATGGGCAAAAAGTAGTTTGCAAATATTTTTATCAAGGTATTATGTACACGCCGGAGTAGACAATGTTTGTAACAATTTTAGGCTTGATTAACTATTAAAATATGCTTTAGCTTAAGGGAGTGTTGTTAATAATAGTTTGTAAGAAATAAGTTATTGTTTTTTTTAATCCATAGGAATAAAAAATAGGATAAAATGATTTACAATAATTCACACATCCTATTCAACTAACTAAACTAGATCTCTTGATTAAATTATAGGTTGAGTACGATAGGAAGTTATTAGTATTTTTAGTATAAAATACATATAAAAAGCTTAATCAAAGCAAACATTTAATGCCACGAAGGCTCATAAAATAGTCAGGCAACCCAATCAAACCACTCACACATAAATCAAAACATTAACGTCTGTGAACAGATGGCCAAGCCGTCCACTGCAAGTCTGCAACAAGTTGAACTAAACAAATGTTCTTGCAGTTTATAGCTTAATCTTGCAATGAAAGTAGCAAAATGTTACAAGTTTCATTCATTTCAATAAGATTCTACAATAATGACCTATGCTCAAACTGCTGTTTCATAAATAGATGGTTCGCATCACACTGTTGCCTAACAGTGGTTTAATCAATTCAGAGATCTATACGGTCAAGATAAATGATCAGGAGCTTTCAAAGTCTCGTGAACTGCTGAAAAATCAAGGTCTCCCAACCCCATGCTTCTGGCTTTCTTGAAAGCCTACAAACAGAATTCAATATGAAACCTCTATATGACAAAAGTCATTAAACATAGAAGATAAAAAGGTTCCATCATTTTTTTTATATATAGAAACAGATGAAGCATTGAAGCAAACATGCAATCAATGAAGATGTTAGCTCAGTTGTAGCTAACAACAAACAGTTTCCTAGAACTTGGTTTAGTAAGTTTAGTAATCGTTTTGGTTGCAGACTTTCAGAACTAAAAAGTGAGTTGCATAGTTTTCAGTTGTTTCTGAGTGGTTGATAAATTGTCTATAACACCTAAATCAAACTCAAAAGGATGCAAGTTATGATTTGTTTACTAAAATGGGAATGTTAGGATCCAGACCAACTGACAAGCATGATCTTAACATCAATCTTGAAATAATCCGAATTTGATCCTTAAACTACACGGGGTTTGTTCTTCCTTGACAATCAGAATATTACTTACACAACCTTACTTCACAAACTGCAGATGTAGCTGCATCTAAGTTTAATAGAGGGGAAAAGGCATTTAAGTGGGGTTACTTATTTAGATACAGACATGTGATTATTCACTGGGATTGCGGTCACGTGAACTAAAAAAGCAGTTTCTGATCGCCACAGAAAGAAAATATGAGAAAAACATTTTTACCTCATTTGCTGCAGCTGCTACTGGCATTGATACAGCATTTTCATCTCCAAGGGCAAGAGCTAATCTCATGTCCTTCTGCTGGTGTTTCAGCGGAAAAGCTGGGGAGTAACTGTTTTGGAGCATTGTAGGTCCTTTCAATTTAAACATGCCGTTACTTATGGCACCAAGATCCTGCACACAAGAATTCCCTAATTATGCTTTGAAATGACAATAAAAGGTAGCAATAAGAATCTTAGTGGTCAAAATCACTTACCAGCACATCGAGAAGAGTTCCAGGGTTCAAACCACTTCTTTCAGCTAGTGTGAGTCCCTCAGAGAAAGCATTCATCACACTGTAACAGAGAATAACTGATTTACAGAACTAGACAGAAAATATGGACATGCAATCCATTTTGGCTTGCAAACGAATAAGGAATACTAATACTGCAATCTGGATGAATATTTCTTGCTTACTGATTCATAAAATAATGCCACTCTGGAAAAAAAAAATTATAGAGCTAAGAAAAGTGGGGAAGAAAATATTACCTGCCCATTATCATGTTAACAACAAGTTTCATTTTTGCACCATTTCCAACCTCACCCAGAAAGAAAGACTTCTTCCCCAGTATATCAAATGCTGGAAGCACTTCATCATACAATGCCTACATATCAAAAGAATCAACCACGGAAATTTAATTTACACAACCAGTGTTGTTAAAATCGCGCGTCGGATCGTGCAATCGCACGATCCTACGATTTTTCCGGCGGCCGGCGATCCAGATCGCGTGTAGGATCGGGAAGGGGTAGGATCGGTGTAGGATCGCGATTTTGATCGTAAAATCGTAGGATCTCCGATCCTCACCGATCCCACAACGCGCTGGGTTAAAAGCTCTAGGGTTCGATTTCGAACCAGAACGAAAACTGAGAAGCTACCTGGCCCTGGAGCTGCGACCTGCTCACCTGACCGGCGACCTCCCCCGACTGCGCGCATCCAGGTAGGTTCTCTTCTCCCTTTCCGCTTCTGGCTCTCCCTTTCTCTTCTCCCTTCTCCGTTCTGGCCTTCTCCCTTTCTCGTCCGAGGTGGTGATATTAATTGACGGAGAGATCGCCGGAGAGGAGGGTGGAGGTGGCAAGAAAAAAAAAATGTAAAGCAAGAGAGGAGAAGAAACGGCGCACAGAAGAGAAAGAGAGAAGAAGAGAGAAGAAGAAAAGAATCGTATAAGCTAGGGTTAAGTTATTTGGGCCAAATTTGCATTCTGTACCCCCCTTTTTTCCTTTCTGCAGTTTCATATTATATTTTTTAAATGGGCTTTGAATTTTAATTTAGATAATTGCTATTTAAAGTCTTTCCGTACCCACTTTTTTCTTTCTGCAGTTTCTTAGTAGGATCTCGATCCGATCTTACGATCCCCGATTTACGATCTTTCATCCCCTCCCCCGATCCTACGTAAAATTACGATCTTAACAACCTTGTACACAACGCATATTTATAGTTTTCTATTTTCCTCAAGATGGAGCAGTTCATAACAAGGAATCTGAATATGAGCACTTATACATACACATATTTAGAATATGAGAAGTGAATATTGTTTTCTGATAATTCACAGAGTAAAAGAAGGAACAAAATTTATCCAGCTTTGAACTATGCTAGAATTATGGACATCAAGTCAGACCTGATTACTACAAATAAGAAAACCTTGACCAATGAATCCTAATCAAAGAAAAAAAATCTAATTAAATCTAGAAAAAATAAAATAATGCACATACTTCACATTTTACACATTTCATAACTCAACACATGATATCAACAAAAACCTAACTTCATAATTGCACATCCAACTTCAACAGGCAACTGGCAACTGGCAACTGGCAACCATGACAGTAATGCTTTCTTCATTGAGAATATTTCTCTCTCTCTCTCTCTCTCTCTCTCTCTCTCTCTCACTTGTAGTTTATGGCTAGGCTCAATGGGCTTGAACTCTGATCTCTAGGTGATTCACAAGCTCTATGAAGTGCTGATATGATCAAGGACAGAAACATTTACTTTACCAATTCTATCAGGACATTACCAGCAAGCAAGTACTTAGCCTTACCTTCATAATCAACTTAGTAAAAGTTAACTATGATGGTTGCTCCTTAGTCCTTTCACTTCATCCTTCATTGAACTTGTATCAACACTACAGATACATTCTTCCATTGGATGACCATTTCCAATGGCCAGCAGAACACTTCAAATACCAGTGGGAGGTAGAAAATAACCAAAAAACAAAGAAATTCCAATGTCCTACTCATTTCAAATGGTGAGACCACTTGTTTTATTTCTCACTCTCCATCTAATTGCTGCAATAATCGCAGGGGGATTCACCCATCACAACAATATTTTAGTTTTAATTGTATATGTTACACAAGATGAGGAACCTTGGCACTACCTTGTGACCATCTTCATGAGGGGGTAAGACTGCATACATCTTACCCAAGACCCCACCAGGTAGGAACCTCGTGCACTGGGCCACCCTTTATATGTTACATAATTAACGTGCATCTCATACAATCTCTCAACTTTCCTCCAATTTTCTATAACTTTAACACTTTATTTTAAGTTACACTCATGTCTAACCTAAATGGAAAAAAAAAATGTTTTACCCATTTCAAGGTGATGAATGCATAGATGCTTATTCAAGTGTACCAAATCATCAGCTATACAAATATTTATGACAAATATTAAATGAATGCTTTGCTGTTTAAGAGGACATGATTATCGTTGCTGTTAGAGATGTAATACAAACCATTCATGTGTCTTCACTTAACAATTTGAGCTTTTGGGAGATCTGGTTCTCGATATGGTAGGTATCAAAGCCTTCACAATAATGCATTTTAAAATCGGTTCATGACAATTTCCTAGCAACTTATGTTTTTGGGGTAGTTGGCTCATGACAATTACCTTTGCATATGCATTTTAAAGTTGACAGACAGGACTGTCACAATATTTTCAAGCTTTCTAATGGAAAGTTCTGGCAGCTGTCAGTAGCTAGTCTGGATAGTGATAAACCACTTTTGAAGTGATAATTTGTGAGTTTATGTGCATTTGTATGCATTTTCTTGGCAACACTCTTGTTCGAGTGTTTGTTTTGTCTTGCAGAAGCATAGCCTCTCAATTAAGTGAAAAAAGTGGAAATTTGCAATTTTATCTAAAGATTTGAAGACTCTGTCATTTGACCAAGACCGTACTACATCCAACACGGTAGTGGTGAGCATGACGGTCATGGTAATATGATGACACCCCTCTGTAAATAGTGTCAGTCTTCCGAGTTTGTATTCTTAGGAAGCTATAAATAGGGGGGTTTGAAATCTGTAAAGGGACCTTTTGTCACTTTTACAAATTAGAGAGAACTTTTGAGGGTTGTAAAGGGTACGCAACACCATGAGAACGGATCATGTGATCATCGTTCTTCCCTTGTGGTATGTCTATGTTAATTTCTTATACGCTCACTAGTTTTGTTTTGATTATGAACGTCTAGTCACCCTAGTCCAAGGTTATGATGTAATTGTTCAATTGTACCCATTTATCTGTTCTTAAAGAAATTCCTCAGTGTTTTATGTTAATTAGTTCTCTTTATTTTTATTGTTTATTTGGAAATTGATCAATACTATACTTAATCGAATGTACTGTGGTGATCATTTACATATGTTTGGTAGACTTAAGTAAAGAACATTTTACACTAAATTGCATGATCAAACTGTTTGAGTAATCTTCGATAGATTAATTAATCCTTAATTGATCATCCCTGAATTTGATTATATCTTTTTACTTAAATTAATATATGTATGATTATTGAGTACTAATTTAAGACAAAGAACATCATTCGACCTTGATCATGGACTTTGGTTGACCTTGGGAATCAGTAATTAACTGGGAGAGAAATTTCATTAGAGTTGGGGTAGGAGAAAAATAGGTAATAGTGAATGATAATCCCTGACCACTTTTAATATCACTTAAATCTCTCTTCTACAATAATTTAATTATTTTTCTTTTAAAAACCAAAAACCATAAAGATACTTCAATCTTATTTTAAATTATCTGAACTGTTTAGTTTATAATTTTGATTATTTAGGAATACAACTGGTGTATAGGGTTCGATAACCAAACTTTTAGCCCACTGTTACTATTGCATATGGTACACTTGTCCTAGTGCGAGTACTAGTTTTACGTATTAGATAGCAATACCTGATTGATGTTTGCATGATTCAAAGATATTACCCTTCGCATTTTTTTTGTCATCTTATTGCATTTTATAACACTAAATATTGCTTAAATATCGCAAATGGACATCAATGTATTGTTTTGGCCTTTTGGAAAATCAACATAATACCCAGGTGACCACTGAACATAAAAATAAATTCTTTGAAAGGTTTAGAGGATATTAATGAGCTGCTAATGTATATTATGGATGCTATATTCTGAAAACTTCTAGCCATGCAAACATGTCATATAATGTAGAGAAGAGGCATATGAAGATTTCAACTCCCTCAAATAGTTAAAGGCACAACAAAGAAGCATACAAGAAAGATGACTACAAATTTATCCACAATTGTTGAGTAACGTTTAGAAATACCTTATCTCCAGCAGCAAGTATTACGAGTTGGCCATCTTCTGCAGGCTTCTTGCTACCTGAAACAGGAGCTTCAAGGAAGTAGCCACCTTTTGCTTTGATAGCCTATGGAAATCAGGTCTGTCAATGGCAACTTATCTATGGACTTCTTTCAATTTGAAAGGTTGATTAGGTAAAAGTTTTACCTAATCAGAGAACTTATCATAAAACGTAAAATGCAAGCACCATCTTATGCACATAGCGTACACTACAATGAACCTTTAAACCATGCATACAACACATGGATACAGAGAACTACCATATATTTATTTAGGATTAAATATGTTGGACATTCCTGAAATATATCTAAATTTCGCAACTAATCCTTGAAATTTTTTTACTTCTCGTTGGATCCTTGAAACTTCAAAAGTTTTGGTAGGAGATCCCTGTCGTTAGTCTTTGTCCAAAATGTGATGATGTGTCCGTTAGTTGGACACGTCAGCGATACATGTGTGGAACCACATCAGAGGCATCAATGACATGGCGTGTCAACTAGATTTTTTATTTATTTTATACATAATTTAATTTAATAAGTCTTTAGGTGAGCGTGGCACGTGAGCTTTAATGAATTTCTTTTCCGAAAAAGCCCTTATCCTCATCGTTAAAACTAGCCAAAGTTCCGGTGTACGAGAGGAATTAACATTCAGTAGCAGTTTTTCCAACAAATTAAACCAAAAAACCCAGTGTAGGAGAGGCATTAATATTCCATAATTTAGTAGAAGCATGATTTCAGTAGCATGCACCATTTCAAACGAATTGCAACTTGCAAGTCCAAATTCCTCTTTGTAGTCTGTTTTTTATTTTTAATATTCAATGTTTTCTAAGCAAAATCATAGAAGAAATTAACATTAACAACACTTTTAACCCAAGCTAATTGGGTCGGTGGTAGATGAAATCAATGATAGAAACGAGGAGGTGAAAAAAAAAGGTAAAAGCAAAGAAGGGGGAGAGAAGGAGGGGGAGATGAAGAAGAAAATGACTAAAAAGTGATTATCTGGAACATAGAAATAACATGTCTAACCCTCTACCAAGCTTATAAATTTTCTCCGTTCCGTCCTAAGACACACTGTTCGTCAATCTATATCCCACTCCGTTAAATCTTGTTTAACTACCTTTCCCGGGTAAGTTTCGGTCTATCTCTATTTCTCTTAACATCATCAACATCAACATTCATCATCATCAACAGCACCTTTAACCCAAATTAATTGGGGTCGGTGGTAGATGAACCCAATGATAAATCGAAAATAAAACAAAAGAGAGAAACAGAGTTAAAATAAAAGAATGGTGAGAGGAGAAGAGAAAAGAAGAATAAAAGAATTAAAACAGGGAACAACTGGAACATAGAACTACTAAAGGGTTTAACCCTCCATCAGACTTATCGCTTTTCTCCACTCCATCCTAAGACATACCGTCCGCCAATCTAAATCCCACTCCATTAGGTCTTGTTTAACTACCTTTCCCCAGGTAAGTTTTGGTCGACCTCTACCTCTCTTTGTATCTAGCTCTTGGTAACATACTCTTGTTCTATTTCTCTTAACAAAAGAAAAAAAAAATTAACAAAATTTAAACCAAAATCCTAGTGAAACCCTCCAAAACTTAACAAGAATGAATATTTCAACATGACAACCGAAAATAGATTATGCTTATGGTAACCAAACATCCCGGCAGAACTCTGACAGTGGCGCAGCGGAACTCAAGTCTTTATTCAGGTGGTTCTCAGAACTGAACCATTGTTGTTGTGGTTTGTTGCGTGTGAGGAGGCGAAACTTCAACAGAGGTGCGGCAAATCTTAGATCTTAATGTGGTTCTCACTGTTTCTCAGATCAAGATTTGTGTGGTTCTCAGATTTGAGTCGTGGTTATTGTGGTGGTGGTTAGTTGCTGACAACTTTTCTAGTGGTGAGGATGGTGGCGAGAGTGGAGATGACCAGTTTTGGATTGGTCTTGACGATGGTGAAGGCAAAGGACAAAGGAAAATAATTAAATAAAGTTTGGATGACATTATCAGATGACGTGTACCACCCTCTGACGTGGCTTCATACGTGTGTCACTGATGTGTCCAACTAACAGATATGTCATCACGTTTTGGACAGAGACTAATGGCAGAGATTTCCCACAAAACTATTGAAGTTTCAGGAATCCAATGAGAAACAAAAAAAATTAGCGATCAATTACAAAATTCGGGTATATTTCAGGAATCTCCAACATAATTAAACCATTTATTTATTTATTGGGGGTACAAAATTGCAGATATTCTATCATTCAACAGCAAGAATCTGCAAATAATGTAATATACTGAATTCCCATCACATTATGCAATTGTGAAAGTTTAACTTCATATCTAGTATTTCTCATCCAAACAGAAATCCCCAGTACTACCAACTTCCAAGCTAATTTAACATCCTTTATACAGAAATTTTTAATGGACAAAGTCCAAATAATGACTATAATCACGAACTTATAATTAGATAAAAACTTGTGCTGCATGATACTGAAAAAAAAGATGTCCCCACAATGTGAATTACAAACTACATTACATTCTCATTTCAATCTAGGGAAAAGAGAGAAGAGGGAGAATTAGAGCAACGTTTCTGAGCTATGAGAAACACTTAATGATATTGGGGGCTCAGGGATGAGATAAAATACAAAACAAAAATGATTTAAATTTTGCCAGAAAATACCCCGAGCAATATGGAAAATGATGTCATGCAATGCAACATTAGCAATTACAGCCTCTGTTTTATTTACAAGTTTCTCTTTAACAACAGGGAGCGATAGCAAAGTTTTGGAAAAGTAGCTTAAGACATGACTAGATTTTACACATATCTCAAGCAAAAGAATTCTCAAATAGAGAAAAGAAAATGTAATTAATTTTGAATTTGAATGAAGCGAAAATAAATCGTAACATCGGCCGGGAATACCAACCTCAGATATTTTGGAAGATGTATCAGCATCAACTGTTGACATGTCAATATAACCTTTTCCATTAATATGCTCAAGAACACCATCTTTATCAAACACAACCTAGATAATCACCACAAACAGAATTCAAATAAGAGCACAAAAGAAGTCGTCTGTCAAAAATAATAATCACAACCACTGACCGATAAAGCAGCCGAAGGATCAGATAACATTGCAATGGTATACTTGCATTTATTGACTACAATTGCTGGGGTTTCTCCAACTGAAGCACCATGTTGCACGAGCTCATCACACTACAATTAGACGTTGCAACAAACATTAAGTCAGGACTATCTGAGTGCAGGGCACAATGGTAGAGTATTTAAATTAAAAGTTAGTAAGCAAAGTATTGAGTGTTTCACAGTATAGAAATAATAGTAAATTATAATATACTACAAGGTACATCTGATTAGGATCTAGATTCTCTACCATGAGTTACTCACTTTAGAGGGTAAAGTAAGCAATCTCAGTCGTTAACAAGAAAATCAGTAGTTGATATTAGGTTTACATGTGATAACAAAGCATGAATGTGCCATAAT
>PYAF01000437.1:773770-788630 GCA_007407185.1 Glycine tomentella
ATCTGATTAGGATCTAGATTCTCTACCATGAGTTACTCACTTTAGAGGGTAAAGTAAGCAATCTCAGTCGTTAACAAGAAAATCAGTAGTTGATATTAGGTTTACATGTGATAACAAAGCATGAATGTGCCATAATATCAACGGTTGATTTTCTCATCAACACCTGAAATCACTTTATCCTTAATTACTTTAGAGGAGCCAAAAAAATCCATTCGATAAAGTGTACAATAAAATACACAATTTTGTCATCCCACAATCTGATATCATCTAAAAGGACAAATAATTTTACTAAGCTGCTCTGCCTTACAGAATGCCTGGAACAATGGCTCAGCACATAACTTTCTGTATATCTTGAAGTATGGTAATGGCACATGAAAAGAAACTATGCTCTAGAACCCCAAATTAAAATAACACAAAAATGCCCAAAATTATCTTAACCATAACAATCAACCAGTATATTATGGAGAGAAATCATCACAAGGACTCGCACACACACACACACAAAAAAACTTAATTATAAAAAGAACTGAAAATCAAAAAAGCTCAATCAATGTATAAGCAGAAGAGAATGAGTAACATATAAAGTATAAACCTTGGAGAGGGTTCTGTTCCAAATAGTGACCTTGAAGCCATGGCGTAGCAGATTGATTGCCATAGCCTTACCCATTATCCCCAAACCCAAAAATCCAAACTCCATCTCTCTCACTCTCACTCTCACTCTCACTCTCTTCTTCCTTCCAACTTCTCAGGAAAGACGTTTCCTTTAGCGGTATAACAAAAATATCAGCATCAGTGTCATTATATATAAACATATTTTTTGTTGACTATTGTTTGGTAAGAAAATGGCTAATATAATCTCGTGTTATTATTTTTTGTAAATTATCAGGATGAAAAACTGGTTGTATATTTTTTTTATATTATTATTCACCAATTAAAAGTTAGTCTTTCTTTATTCCAAAATAAAACTCAATTAAAAGTCATGTTAATTACAAATAAAAGGTCGACCTAAGTCATACAAATATAATTAAAAAGAGAAAATCTTATTAAATATGATGAGTATATTAATCATTAATAAATACTATTAAATATTTTCATACCAATAATATCATTAAAAAATGTTAGCTAATATTTTTAAAGTAATCATTACTTATTGTTTTATTTATTTATTATTTTTATGGGTTTTTTTAATAGTTTTTATATTGTGTTAGGGTTTTTTGTTTTGGCCAAAATCGACAGGGAAATTATGATTGGTGGAATCGAATTGAAGGACGGCTTCCATGTCACTTCGACCATTTGCTTTTGTACTTCTGACGAAATGGGGATGCCAGACGGCGTTCATCGCTAGTATTGTTTTATTTCCACTTTTTTGAATGTGTTAGGGTTAGGGATGCAGGGGTTGGGGGTTGATTGGGGGACTCTCTTAGTCTTAATTAAGTGTAAAAAAGTCTAAAATTATTATTACCAGTTTGCCAATTAATTGTTATAAATTACTTACTGAAAAAAAAAAAATTCTAATCCGTGCCTAATTACTAGTGTATAAAAGATAGTTTTTTTCTGATTAAAAAATTGATAGTTTACCAACATTGATGCCATGTTAATATGTTATCAGTATGTATTTTTATATAATAATTTTTTTTAGGTTTTTCAAAAACTGAATATCTCCTTACAAAAATAGATTTGATTACAAATAAAAAAATACACTCAAATGCACAGGTAAAAAAAATAGTAAGTCCTTAACAAACACTATAAAAAATGAACCAATACCGTGCACTAAGACCAATTAGTTTTTTCACACGTGTTTCAAAAAAAAAAATTAAGGATCATTAATGATTTTGTTTCTCTTAAATAATTAGGTATAGTTCCTATTTTAAAATAAATAAAATTGTCAATAAAAAAGGAGATTGATTGGATGTACATCTTTTTAACCTTTCAAAATTTTTGAGACATAAGTTGCAACAATTTTGTGTACTCTCAAATTTCTCCCTTGATCAATTTTAATTATAATTAATAATACAAATATCTTCTTCACAAAATAATCCATAACAATCTTAAATCTTTTTACCTTTTAATAATAATTACAACAAAAATTATATTAAATGAATGGTTAACTGTATTTTTTTTGCCAACTTTCATCAGAATTTAAGTGGAATCAAATATGTATGCTGAAGGTGTTTCAACTGGTTTCATCGATGAAAGTCTTTTATGGCTCAATTTTCATGCGAACCAACACATGTTAGTCTTATGCAAACTAGTTTGTAAATCATAACTTGTATATTCACCTCTAAGTTAAACAAATTCAGTGACAACATAATAAACAAGCTGAGTGAACAATAAGACCAAATATATATTTTAAACCACAAAACAATTAGAGAAATGATTTGTTTAACAAAATTATATTTTATTTTAAAAAGGTTTTTATTTTCCAAAAACTTGTTCGCAAATGAAAACTCATGCTAAAAAATCTAGAATATTTGCCACATCAAAGGAAGTTATCTACAAAGGAACTATGTCGATAAAAATTGAGGAATATATTTAATCTCAAATTCCTAATTCAAGAAACCATACTTCTCTTATATCTCTCAAGTCAAAACTCAATGGGTACTTTCCTTATCTAACCTCACTTGGTTAAAATTCACTATTTTTTCTAGTTTAATATTTCATCTATTCTCATTTAAAAACTAATTTCACAATTATTAATAAATTAGTTAAATTTATTAAATTATGTAAATTTTAATTAAAAAACATTTTTTTTCTAAACTACCTTATATTAAAATTTGATATCAAACATGAAGGCTTTATTAAACAAAGTATATTTTGAAGATTTTTTTATTCATGTAAATAAAAAATAGTTAAAAATTTACAATAATTTAGATAGTATTTCAACCAACTAAATTAAACTTTTTTTAAAAATTGTCTCACTTCACTGAAGGAGTAAAAAGTAGTTGAAATTTGCTTTACTGCTGGATTTTTTGATCAATAGTATTACTACTAATTTGTTTAACAAAATCCATTATTACAGTTATAAAATTCAGCAGGGATTTGTAATTTGTAACTAAGCATGATTTCAAATTTTGAGCAGTGCCGCTCCGCATTCCTATTTCTTAACGAACGACAACAACATTGGATGATGTTGAGTTGAAAAACCATTGTATGCTTTTGAGTTTACCCTCACCATCACCACTGGTTTCCACCATGTCAGAGACGAAGAAGAAGAAGAATAGCACGAGAAGGAGCGTTGTTGTTGTTGGGGAGAGCAAAAAGCCACAACCTTTGGTGGAAGTAGAAGACATAGAGGACACACTTTCCTTCTCCAAAGACGAGACTCACAAACTGAGAGTGGCTCTTTTGGACTGGTACGACCTCAACCGAAGGGACCTTCCTTGGAGAACCACATTCAAACAAGAAGATGAAGAAGTGGAAAGAAGAGCTTATGGGGTGTGGGTCTCGGAAGTTATGCTGCAGCAAACAAGGGTTCAGACTGTTATTGCCTATTACAACCGTTGGATGCAAAAATGGCCCACCATTCACCATCTTGCGCAAGCTTCTCTTGAGGTTTTGTTTCCTTTGCTTGCTTTTCCACTCCTTTTTTTCATTCTTCCACATAAAAACTGTTTCTCTTAATGTATATTTTGATGGGCAGTTAAGAAAATGCACAACTGTTCTGTGAATATGCTATCAAGTTCCTATTTTTTTGGGGGGTGGGGGAAATGAAAATTGACACAATATTGTTCATACTTTGATGTTGTGATATCAACTTCAGGGTTGATGATTTGATGCCATGGTTTCATTTTCTAGTTGACAGTTTGTGAGGTTTTGTTAATACTTTTTAACAAAATCTGACAAAATAAGCATATGGTGGTGGAGATGCCACTGCTTCGGGATGGTTGATCTTTGTTTTGATTATTGGTGCTCGTTTTTTTACTGTTGGAGCCAAGGTTTTAGGGCTTTGCATAAGAAGAAAAAGGGAACCTCTGTAACCCTATTTGCTCTGGACTGTAGTATAGATAGCAATAACCGATTATTTCTTTTTATTTCTTTGTGTGTATGTACTTAAAAGCAGTTGTTTTAATTTGAAGACTAATTGTATCCTCACCATGTGATTGTTGTCATTTTTGTGCAGGAAGTAAATGAGACTTGGGCAGGTTTGGGCTATTACCGAAGAGCTCGTTTTCTTTTAGAGGTGCTATCTCATGACAATTGACAACATTGTTTGGCCTCTCCCTCTGTTGCTTATCTTTTACTAATGACTAATGGGAGACTGTTTTTAAAATGGTTAATAATGGCCTTAAACCTTCTTCACTATATATTTTCTGCCTTCTTAGTAAAAGCAGCAAAATACAGGGCATTTAATGCATGCATCAAAATCTCATAATTCATATAATGGATATTGCCAAACATAGAGTATCTAAAGCTTTTTCATGTCAAGATATTCGATGTCTTGTTGAACAACTTTGCCTATGTTAAAAGATCCTCAATCTTGTGTAATGTAATGTGAGAAGGTAAGTCCTACTTAAAGAAAGTAAAGACAGAGATCAATAATAGATAATTAAGCTTTACTTTTACCAGTACATGCTGATGCTGCAAGGTTTGACTTGATCAGATTCATTCCATTGTCAGGGGGCAAAGAAAATTGTTGCCGAAGGAGGCAAAATTCCTAAAGTGGCTTCTATGCTACGAAAGATTCCTGGAATTGGAGAGTACACTTCTGGAGCCATTGCTTCTATTGCATTCAACGAGGTGGGCAGTCCCTGTGATTTTGGTTCTGGAAAAGTAACTATTGGCTATTGCTCATGCATTAAATTATCAGGTTGTACCTGTTGTTGACGGAAATGTAGTAAGGGTGATTGCTAGACTGAGGGCTATTTCTGCAAATCCAAAAGACTCAGCAACCGTGAAGAGATTTTGGTGAGTTTATGTCATCTAGAACAAATTATTCACCACTAAATGGATATACTTGGATGTAGAAACTTTTTAAAGAAAGAAACTTTGAGTTTCTTATCTGACATGATTTGTCTCTAAATAAGTTGTCTTCTTTTAATTGGTGGTGCCCAAGGTACATTGATGGCTGTTAGTACACCATAATTTTACTGATTTCTTATTGGCAAAATCTATTTATTTTACAATCAAGCTTGTATTTCTTTTCATTTACTTTTTTTTTTTTTTGTGGGTTGGAATGGAGATTAAGGAAATTAGCAGCTCAGTTGGTTGATCCTGTTCGTCCTGGGGACTTCAATCAGGCTCTCATGGAACTTGGGGCAACTGTATGCACCCCTTTGAACCCAAGCTGTTCCTCATGTCCAGCATCAGAATTTTGTTATGCACTATCAAATGCTAAACATGATAGTACAGTAGCAGTTACAGATTATCCTGTTAAGGGTGTGAAGGTTAAACAAAGATGTGATTTTTCTGCTGTATGTGTTGTTGAGTTTGTTGGAGCTGAAACGTTAAATAAAAACCAGTCTAGCTGTAGCAGCAAGTTTATTCTTGTCAAAAGGCCTGAAGAAGGATTGCTTGCCGGTCTCTGGGAGTTTCCATCTGTCTTACTGGATGGAGAAGCAGTTCCGTTAGCTAGAAGAGAAGCAATAGATTGCTTCTTGAAAAAAAATCTAAAAATTGACATCAGAAAGACTTGCAATATAGTTTTGAGGGAAGATATTGGGGAATTTGTTCACATTTTCAGTCACATTCGCCTCAAGTTGTATGTCGAATTGCTAGTGTTACAATTGAAAGGTGCAAGCCTCGCTTTCTATATTGGCATTACAACTTGCTATTTGGATTAAGTCTTTTTATTTCTCCAGATCACATTTACTTTACTTAGGTTATTCTGGACATTCATAATATGTTATCTATATTAAATAACAAGTAACTAAATTCCATTACCTACTCATTGTAAGTAATGCAAGGAACATGAGCATCCAAGCCTATGGATTAATTGATGTGCATGAAAATGAACACAATGATCACATTGTACACATTAAAGGCTACTTCTTTTTGTACTTACGTTAACTTTTTTTCTACTGGAAGTAGGAGTAGATGATTTGTTCAAAAGCCCAGACAATAAAACAACTTGGAAGTGTGTTTACAGCAATGCGCTTTCTAGTATGGGACTGACGACCAGTGTAAGAAAGGTATTATGCTGCACTTAGCGACCTTACACTTAATCCTCTTCACACTTAACAATTGTATAAATACTTAGGACAGTGTATGACTTTTATAAAGCTCTTCTGTGTAAGTAACTGTTTATCAATTTCCTCAATTTTGATGGACAGATGAGACCTTAATCGCTATACCTTTTGGTCTCAAGGTCTTCTGCTTTTGCTGCAATTAAAACAGAAAAAACAATGCAATAGTTTTCTTGGATTAATAGAGTGGCCTATAGTGAATTCGATCAATCCTTTGCCAATAAGCTTTAAAATAGTTAATTTGGAATTTTTATATTGCATAGCTGATAGCTCTTTCATAGAATTTTCGGGTAAATAGGAGTTCAACTTGGCTGGCATGCAGCATACCCTCACAACAAACAAATTTTGTATTCTCTGGAACATCTTTGAAATTGCCATGTGAAAACACAATTGATATGCATGACTACTGTCGTCGTGTGTTTGCAATGGCTGTGACCTCTATGATTTAAATCCATTAAAATAGTATGTTACAGTGAGTGTCTTAACATTAAAAGTTAAAAAACAACTGATCATTCTATTTATTTTTATGCTGTTTGTAACTTGTAAGAGAATTAAATATGCTAAAGATCTAGCTTCTGTGCAGCAGTTAAGGATAAAATTTGAAGTTTCTTTTTATTATTCTTGCTTTATACCTTGATACCATAATTTGTTATCTTAAATTTGTCATACTGCTGCAGGTGTACAACATGGTTCAAAACTTCAAGAAGAAAACTCTTCCTTCTAACCATGTGCCAACCAAAAAGAGAACTAGAACGACCACAAGAAACTAACCTAGAGGATCAGATTTGCTGCATTGTGCTTGCTTATTAATTTGCTGTACTTTAACGAAAAAACGGTGTAATACTTTTCTAGCATTTATTCTTAGTAGATGGCATTGTTAATTGTTTAAGGTATTTTTACCCTTTTAATTTGATATGTATAGCAATGTGATATAGGTCTTGACTCTTGATTATCTTTGCTACACTGTTATGTTTTTGCCTTCTGCGTTTTGTTTTGTTGTTTTTGTTGAATCTTGTGCCTTCTGCTAATTTTATGTTACCAATTTATCTTAATTTTGTATTGGACTTGGACAGAATTTGTATACATTACTTAAACAAAGGTCATTTACAGAAGGAGCATTAATCAAAATATTTTGGCTTGACGGAAAAAAAATCATTTTTCATTTCCTGTTTTTTTCTCTCATTATTTTCACTTATAAATTTATTAATAAAAATATGCTTTAATTCTAAAAATTTCACTAATAATTATAATCTAAATGGTTATATGTAATTTTTTAAAAGTAACTTGAACTAAAAGAGATAAGCATTTTAAAATGTTTTTCTAATTTTTATCTATTATCAATGTTCTATTCAACTTCATATTATATATATATATATATATATATTTTTTTTTTTTTAAATTTCAGTTTTGTAATTGGTTAAAGTTTTACGTGAAGGATTCTCCACAATACTAAACAAAAATATGGAAGTATCCTAAATTAAGTTGAAAGAAAGTTTGACTTGTACCCAAGATCATGGGTGGATCTACGTTCATAATTGGGGGGCAATGTCCCCTTTAAATATGGGTCAGAGACAACAATGATAGTGGCTGGTGGAGAAAAATAGACACAACAATGATAGAAAGAATATCGCCAAAGATAAAAGGAACAACAATGGCAGAAAAAGAAAGAATACCTAGACAAGCATTCCGAAGAGAAGGAGAAACATATATTTGGGCTTAATTTTAATTTGCTTTTCGTATCTACCTTTTTTTTTCTACAGTTTCATATTACATTTTTTAATGAACTTTTGAATTTTAATTTAGGTAGTTGTTATTTATACTCATTTTTATTATTAATACATTTTACTTGTATTATCAAATTCAATTGTTATTTTGGATTTTTCAGTATAGAATTATAGATGAATTTTTTTAATTAAATAATTTTAGTTATATATATATAATATAATTTTAAGCGAATTCATAACTTTGTACCTAAAATGTTGATTTAAGTTTTTTTTACAAAAAAAATTTTCTTTCTTAAAGGTTTGAGTGTCCTCCTTAATTTATTTTCTGGATCCGCTCCTGCCCAAGATAATAGATTATAGGATTTTCCTAGTGATTTATATGGCGAAGTTATATTAGTACAACTAACATTTAATTTACCCCCTCTTTGTATTTTAGTGAAAATACAACACCAGAAAGAGGTGAGAAATTTGTTGAAGAAGCGTGTTGAAAAAAATAGTAAGAAAACAACAAGCTGAAGTTGTTTTTGATTTTTCTATAGCAAATTTATTATTATACACGGTTGAACCTCATTCATAGATTCATTGCCACTTGTGGTCACTATTTCTGCCACTCCTAGTTTTGTACTCTAGTGTTCCGAGTTTGTGTATTTTTTTTCTTCTTTTCTTAAATAGATAGATTGAAGAAAAGGCTTCAAAACCAGTGGTACATATTATCTCAAGCACCATGTGGATCAGAGGGTTATTTCATTTTGTTCCTCCCACGCATATTTCTGACCAAAACCATTAACAAATCAGTGACAGAAAAAAAAATGGTCGGTGACTAAACAGAAAAAATAAATAAAAAAGAACACAATCAAAGCATTAAGAGAGGAAGAATGCAAATGGCAAATTTGTTAAGAGGAGGAGCACTTGGAGATTCTAGATTTCGTTTGTGTTCATTAACATCAACTTCTTCTTTGCATGTCTCCCAAAATGTTGCCATACCCACCTCATCATCATCATCATCATCATCACCAGTACTACCTTTGGTATGTCTCTCTGATTATTCAGGTTCAACTCAAATAATTTGTACATATTAGTTAATCTAAAAAGAAATTTATGTGGAACATTATTTATTTCTCTCCATTTAATCGTGCTCAGTTTTAAGTTTTGGATGAGATAAATTCTAATGTAATGAACTTACACAACTCAAATATTAGGAGATTTCAATTATAGCAATAATCTTTTTTTTGTTTGTTTGTTGAGGTAACCAATTGATAAGTTTCTTCTCAATATTTGTTCTTCTTGTGTTGCAGATTGCTAGTAAATTTAAAACGGCCAGCAGAAACAGAATCACCTGCTCTGCTGTTCAAGAATCATCTCCTAGCACAGCAGGTGTGTTTCTGCATTAACACAGTTAAAAGTTTCAAAACTTTGGTTTTATTTATTTTATTAATAATTTTGCATTGGACTGACTATGATTAGTATAACTGAAACTATTATTGCAATTTCCGGTATTAGCTACTGCTGAAACAAAGGAGGAAGTAAAGGAAGCTCCAAAAGCCGCACCGGCGAAGAAAGCTCCTGCTAAAGCTCCAGCTAAGCCTCTGCCTCAAATGATGGAGGAGGATGTGATCCCTTCACTGAAAGCAATATTTGAAGCCCAAGAAGATTTCTCAAATATTGAGCTGGTCTTCAACGACAATAAGGTTGCTCTTTTTTATAAGAATAATGTTTCATCCTTTACAAGTATTTTCCTGTTAATCCTCCTAATATTTGATGAAGTACTAAATTACAAAGTAAAAATATTTAATGAAGATTAGTAAGAAATATTTTTAGAAGGATTAGTAAGAAAGTGTTTAAGAAGGATATAGAGTTATTCATTTTATAAATCTTTGCATTACTGAGAAATTCATAACGTTTTGATTGGGTTATGATTGGCAGTTGGAAGGTTCCTTTTTGAAGAAAGGCAACCCCTATTCATTTTGGGCATTCTTTCCCACAGGAAACCTTATTGGTATGTATCTACATCTTTCATTGAGAAAGTAGTACCACACTAACATTGACTTAAATGCACATGTAAACAAATGTTAGCATCATTCTGTTCTCCCCTTGAACAGGTCCAAAGGGGTTTTCTCTGTCATCGTATAACTCGGGAGCAAGCACCGTTGAGCCATTTCTCATTGATGAAAAGAAGATTACTGCAAGACACATTATCTTTTGGGTTGAAAAACGTTTGGCAGCACAAGGGATCATTCCTGTATGGAAAGATTAATCTCTTAAAAATGAAATTATACTTTGTTGCTAATGATGTGGCATACAATTCAATATTCTCTTGTTCCTTTCATTAATGACTGATATATATAGTGGTTGTGTTGGTCAATGTGTCATTGTACATGCCTTTTATCATAGAACATTTTGTTGATGAATGCACAAGTTTTTGATCATTTGGTAACAAGACATTTTTTAACCTAATTTCACTTTATCCATGGCCTAACCGGTATGTGCAAGAAAACATATTGTCAAACTTCCTTAGAGATATTTCAAAATATGTTAGGAGTCCAAAAACCAAAATATGAGAATATAATGATTTTGTTATTGAATAATGAATGACAACCAAGAAAAGGAGAGCTCCCAGAGTTCCTCCTTCACAAGGGGTTGCTTCTTTTCTACAAAATAGCAAATGCTCAGTTCACAAATGCTTAACAAATCAGAATGTCTTTCTTCTACTAACCCTCCTATAATTTAATCCAATGATTTTTTTTTATTTTCGATTTATTCAGTTTTTATTTTTTAGATTGTTTTGTTTCTCCTCTTTTTTTTATATATAATTTTGTGTCTGGTTCAGTAAAAAAAAAAATCGATGAACATTCTCAATTGCTTCTTTTTTATACCACAAACTACATTTATAGAGCCTGTGACAAATGATTGATGAGGATAAGAAATAAAATGATAAAAGATAAAATCTATTTTAATCTAATCTAAGATGTGATAATTAGATATAAGATAAGATCCATCCTAATATAATTTAAGTTGTAACAGAAAAATAATGATAAGAATTAGATATTAATTTATGATGAAATTCAATATTTTGAGTCGAATTTTTATGTTTATTAAGTATTTGAATTTTTAGTTAGCAAGTGTTGTTCCTAAGAAAAAAGATAGTGACAAAGATCTTACGAATTTGTCTATTGTACTTGATGAAATTTAACTTATTGATTGATTAAAAACCAAAATATTATCTCTTAAAAGAAAAAAAAAGTAAGAAAAATAAAAATGATCGATTCCCGTTTAAATAACAAATATAACTTATCTATAAAAAAAATAGTACCTCACTAACATTGAGTTAAATGCACATGTAAACTAATGTTAGCATGTTGTGTGCCTTCCCTTGAACAGGTCTAAAGTAGTAAAGGGGTTTTCTCTATCATCGTATAATAACGCATGAGCAAGCACTATATTTTTTTTTTCGAAAGACAAAACATACAAATATTATTAAAAAGTGTAAACTAGAGGTGACATAAGGTATGTTAAAACTGAACATAAAACACGAGCTTAAAAAGCAATAACTAACCATACCCCCTCCCCAAATACATAACCAGTACCCCTCCTACAATAAAACAATGTTCAACAATTACAAAGTACAAACCAAACCATTCCCCAATCTGCTACAAACAAAAATAACAGCCCAATCCAAATACAATTGAACATTTATGCTATCTCTTGTTGATGAAAAGAAGATTGCTGCAATACACATTATCCTTTGGGTTGTAAAACGTTTGGCATCTCAGGGAATAATTCCTGTATGGAAAGATTAATCGCTTAAAAATGAAATTATACTTTGGTTGCAAATGATGTAGCATACAATTCAATATTCCGTTGTTCCTTTGATTAATGACTATGGTATATATAGTGGTGATCGTGGTGATCAAGTGTCATTGTACATGTCTTTTATTATAGAACATTTTGTTGACCATCATCGCACAGCTTTTTTACTAATTGGTAAAGAGTACAATTTTTTAAACTTCATTTCACATTTTCCATGGCCTAACCACATATGTCCAAGAAAAAACATATTCTCAAATGTCAAGAGGATCTCAGTTGATTGAGTAGGATAAGTGAGTTATTCTAAATCTCTTAGACAGTATCTTCAATTCCCACATAAAAAAACATATTCCCAAATTGAATATTTTCTGTGTGTTGTCTCTAAGAACATATAGAAACTTCTTTGGAAATATTTCAAAATATGTTAGCAACCCAGAAACAGAATATGAGAACATAAGGCTTTTGTTATGGAATATTGAAAAAGACAACAAAGAAAAGGAGAGAATTCTCCTCCAAGATTTTCTCCTTCACCCTTTTCCTTTTCTACAAAATCACAAATGCTCAGTTCACAGATGCATATCAAATCAGAATATCATTCCCCTTCTAACCCTCCTCCTACTATTTAAGCTAAGCATCTGACCTTCCAAATTCCAATTATAACTCCGTAATTTCCTGACTTCCCAAGTTCTATAAAATTTACTAAGGAGCTTAGGATTTTAAGCTTAGATGTTCAGGCATACTAAACTATAGGAAGGGAGAAAAGCAAAATGACAGAATATAGGCCAGTTATTGCATTTTCTTCATCTCACTTTTCACAACTTTGAAATTGTTAAACAGAAATATAGACAGTAACTATAGAGAAGAAACAAGAAGTCACCAATGATAAATCTCTACTTTCACAACAGTTTGCCTAGAAAATATAACTCGTGTAGAATATAAGAATTTGGATTACGATGGTGTTGATTCTAGTGTAGTCATGTATCCAGGTTCTCTACTGTTTAAAACAAACTGCATGAAATTTTAACCACAGATTTCAGAACAATTGCACCACCCTGCAGTTGTCAGAACCCAGAGTAACTTGGTCCCTTCATTTTTCATTGTAGGTGGATCAAATTTCATCAAAATTTGCTAATAATAATAAAACAGAGTTAAAAGTTCAAGCTCCTAGAGCTGTACAACAAAAGCATGATATTTAATAGCATGACAGTAAACTCCAATTTGTTTTTTCATTTTTTCCTCACAATTGGTTAATCTCCCAGTGGAACAAAAAAAAAAACAGGTAAGAATTTTAACGGTGCCTCATTGTCTGTTTTATTATGGTCATTTCCTCTACAAACATTTTGAATCAAGCACAAATCCCATAGAACCTAGTAGAAATCATTTCACTGGACCAGAAGCAGTTATCTAACCTTCAACCTGCCAAAGAGAATTAAACTTTTTCAATACACACTTTACAGTTAAATCTGAGCAATCATGAACATCAGATTAAGAATAAAAACTATTTGCAACTGAAAAATCTCTCTCTCTCTCCTCAAATTACCAGCTGCAGAAAACATGGCTGAGTCTAGATGGAAAGAACAGATGTCAACTTAGTATGCACCTTTCTCTAGATAAAATCTAGTTCGGGCTTCTTTCAATTGTTTTATATCTAGATCTAGATTCTATATTTGCACAGACAGAAGTTCAAGTATCCACCGTAATATTGAAAGAAAGTAGAAATTATGGGATGGAAAACGATGTAGCTAAAGCTCATGTACTAGGGTTCTCTAACTTGTTCAAAAAACTAAATGTGAGGTGCATAAGTTGATTTTAATCCAAGAAAGATACAATAATCTTTTCACTATATGCATAAAAAATAGTACTGAATTAAATTTCATTGGACACACAAAATCCACAACCTCGCTAACGGATGCAACCAGTCAGTCTAGTTACAAATACAAGCCAATTGAATAGAATAAGTGCGTGTTTGGTTTAGCGTTTGGAGAATTGATTCTAAGTCCAAAATTGGTTTTAGATACATTTTCACATGTTTGGTTGGTTTCATGTTAGAGAAGAATTCAGAATTGATTATGAGTTGAAATAACTTTCTGTAGCTTCTGGGTTGAATCCAAAATTTGGTACTGGATTTTACTCCTAACTTAATTTTATAATAAAACATCCAAACATAAATCACATCACTCCAAAATCAATTCCATTCAAAATTAACTTTGCCGACGCCCATCCAAACACACACTAAATACGCAGAGTCTTATAAATATGCAAATTGTTTCCACCATGAATATAATTATGCATCAACCACGAATTGCAAACCCTAAAATGCGAAATTTCTTCATAAGAACAATAGAACAGGGCGAGGCGTGTTGAGCGTGCAATTACGATTACCTGATCGATCGGGAGCTGGAACAGAAGAAGAGGATTCTTCGATGTTGGAGAGTCTGGCTTCGAGAATGCGAAAATCGCGTTCCATGTGAGAAGTGAGCGCGTGACGCTCAAGCATGAGGTCCTTCAAAACAGCTTGGGAAAGCACAGCGTATGTGGATGCGAATCCGAACGTGAACCATAAGAATCGACTTCGCAACATCCTTTCTTCTTCTTCTTCTTCTTCTCAAATCAGACTCACCACCACCAACTCTAAGCCTGTGTAATGGAGAAAGAGGGAGCAAGTAAAATTAACCCAAAGTTTTAGTCTTGAAAAAAAAAAAAAAAACATTCACCGATATTTTATTTAGGTTACTGTTTTAGTTTTATATTTGGGGTTCTTGAAATTTAAATTTGTTTTTTTTACATAATAATTTATATTTTTTGTTACTAGTTTTCAAATTTTGAAAATTATATTTTTTAGTCTTCCCTTTAGTAAATTGAAATTTTGCGATGATTTCAAAATACAAAAATTTTAGTAATTAAAAATCAAATTCTTAAAAAAGTATCTCAAATTTCCTATTTATCATGGGACGAATAAAAAGAATCATTTTTAAAAGGTTTTATTATTCTATTAATCTTTCAATTTGAGCGTCTTATTTTTATTAGTTCTGGAAATTTCAAATTATTATTTTTAATCCCTAAATTTAAAAAATATTTTTTTAGTTATTTTCAAGATAAATTGATAATTTGTGAGTTTTAATCGTCGAGATTCTTTGAAAAGTCTTTTTA
>PYAF01000437.1:801085-849625 GCA_007407185.1 Glycine tomentella
CATCACAGAAGCCCAGTCAAACACTAATGCCTACACTGCTGCCCAACTAAGCTCAATATCAATAGATGCTATAAGCCCAACACAATATGATCACAATGGGCCAATTAAAATATCAAAATTGGAATATCCATTAACCCAATTAATTTAAAATACAAAACTAATTAATTAATATTGCTCACATAAAGGAAAATTTTCAACAACAATATGTCTAACAGGAGGAGATTCCTAAATATCCGTGCATCTGTGGATGCCTGGGATTCTAAGATGGTGTTTACTTAATTGCTAAATAAATTTACCTCTAATTCAAAATCATAGTGGAAAATAGATTGACTTATAGGTGATTAGAAAGCGGATCTTTCCTTTAAAAGGAGCTGCTTTTGCCTCGGTTTCAGTATGTAGTCTGTAATTGGTAATCTTCTGCTATTTGATGGCTGTCTAAGATACTGCCTATTGTCAAGTATTCTACTTAGTTGATGAAATTTCTCTTTTGTTTGAACATAATAGTTTTTAAGATGATAATTTTTTTTATCCAGTGAATTTCGCCCAAAATTGTGTGAAACAACAATCATTGCATTCAATTAAAAGAATCCATTGTGATTGATCAATTTGATAATTATCTCTGCTTCTGTAGGGCACAATGGACTTCAAAGTCGGGACTATGATGATGTAGCTCTTTAAGGTTATGGTACTGTACTTCTATTTGTAAATTTCTGTACCTTGCGAATGAACAAAGCCGCATGAATAAATTTGCTAGGATGTTGTACCATTTATCAATTTGGAGATAAATGAATAGAGTGACGAGCTGGACATCTGGATTGGGATCTAGACCTGCTAAAGTTTAGCCAGAAAAAATGAAGTGATGGTCGAAAGTATTATTTGCGAGTTGGGAGCTGTCTCAAGCCTGTTGCCATGTATTTGGAGTCTGGGTTTTATCGTTTTCTTTATTATTGGAAGAATGTACAACTGTATTATGGAATATGTTGTATCATGTGGAGTTATGAATATATGTACTTTTCCTTAATATCATCTTATATACTTTGCCACATCTCCATTTCTGTACATAATTTGCATTACGTATAAGTTCAAGCACGAGTTCGTCTTGTTCCTTATTAGGTGCGTGATACACAGACACTACGAGGACACGAGTCATTAAAAGAAACCTGATATTTGTTATTCACTTTACCATTTTTATTTTTCTTTTTTTAATCTTTCATGTACTTCAATCTTTGTTTCTAATATGTGATCATAATTGAGAATGGCCCTGCACCATGTTAGTTACAATATGACAATCATTACATCGTTTATTCCCGCCCCCCATTCAGCAAGAATAGTAAGTCCATTTTCAATAAGATCAGTAAGACTTACTCATGCTTATAACACTTTCCAAACTAACACAAACCAACACCAATAATAATATTAGAGAGACAAATGAATCCATCTCCAAGACTTCTCTTCATACTCACTTTTCTTGGTTCGTTCTTCCTTGCAAGCCCAGAAGCAGACTCGTGCACCAGCAATCTAAACCTCAATGTTTCAATCCCTTTTGATACAACAAACCTTCACTGCCTTTCTGTATGGGATGCTCAAAGTTTCATCCTCAGAGTAAGTGCACCATGCTTGAATTTCATCACATGTACATATCCTTATCCCAATATCATCATATATACTAATGATTATGCATAACTCTGAACTTTTGCAGTATGCTCAGACTTCTGGAAACACTTGGAGCTTCATTCTCTCAACCCCAGACACAAATTCTTACATAGCTATGGGATTCTCGGTTGGCGGTGGCATGGTGGGTTCAAGTGCCATGGTGGGGTGGGTGGCATCAAGAGGAGCCAGTGGAGGGATAAAGCAATATTATCTTGGTGGGTTCACACCAAATCAGGTGGTTCCTGATAAGGGCAACCTACAGGTTATAGACAATTCAACCTTCATCACTTTACAGTCCTCTCGTCTGTTCATGGTGTTTCAGTTAGAAACTACCGAACCTTTGTCCTCGCTGATCTTTGCCACTGGATCCACTGGTTTATTCCCTGCACCACCAAGCTTTGCACTAACAAAACACCTAGACAAGGTGTCGACAAGAATAGACTACTCAAAAGGTTAGTATAAATTTAACTGCTTCAAAATACCATGGTAAAAGGTTGTTATTCTTTTCTTTAAACAAATTATTCATTTCCCGAAGGACAGTCTATTGGATAGTTAATTGCATATGAAGCTAAAAAGAAAGAATAACCACTATTTTCATTACCATTAGGTAATAACTAAGCTGTGTTTTTTTTTTTTTTTTTTTTAAACCAAAATCCGAAAAAATATTGCTTGGGCGAGGAAGTGCATGTTTTTTAAGTTGAAGTTTACAAATTTAAGTTTAAATGAACTTTGTTTGTAAACTGAGTTTGTAAAAATAGGTTTTTTTTTTCAAACTGAATTTCAAGACAAATTTAAAGCAAAACTACAATAGAGACTAATTAAAAAAAAAACAGTTTTACTTTTTGAACTGGTGTTGAGAGCCTTCTTCTAACTGAAAACCAAACATAGCTGAAGTTAACTAGAACACAATATCTGTTTTTCTTTTTGTGCTATCAGTTATCTATAATGCAAGGTAAACAAAAACATGATTAGTGGCAAATAGTGAAGTACGCGTCATTATATGTCATTATTCTGTGGTTGACGTTGAATTTTGACGGCATACTATTCATAATGCGTTCATTCACCAAAAGAATTATTTGGTTGAGCATAGTAGAGTGAGTAGGTGAGGTGTTTTATCAAAAACTTTACTGTTACTACTAGAAAAAGCCAAAACAACAAGCAGAGAAGAGTAAATAATGGAAATTCACACACATGAACATGATGTTGGTTGTGAGCAACACAATTCCATTTTCTTGAAACTTGAGTCGTCTTTTCGAGACAGTGAGGGAGAGAGAAAAAAAAACAACTGACAACTGGTTTTTTTGTGTAACAAAAGTCTTTAGTCTTAGATTCACACTTTTTTGTAATGTTCTCTGACTTGGAAGTTATTATTATTATTATGGAATAACAACCGGATCGAGTTCATTTGAAGCAATCTGATTCTGGAACAGGGCCAAGTCGAGCTTAGGCCTTAGGTTAGGGCCCACTTTTACCGAGTCTCAATTTTTATAACAATATGTGCAAAAAAACTTCAGAATTTAATTTTAGAATTATTTTTTTAAAAATATATTATAAAGTAAAAATTTAAACAATTAAAATTTATAAAAAAAACCCCAGCTTTTTTTCTTTCCAAATATTTGAATATCTTTTAACATATTATTAGCCATTTTTATTGCAATAATTTTAGTGATTCTTTTTTTCAAAATAAAAATTAAATAATTTGACTATTTTATTAATTGAAAAATATTTAATTATATAATGAAATAGGTTAATTTAAATTATAAAAATTCAAATAATTTTTTAAAATGCGTATTTTATATTATTAAAGGATCCTAATATAAATTTTCCCCTTAGACTTGAAATATCCTTGAACCGATTCTTTTTTTGATCAAATTTCAGCGAGATCTGTTATTCCTCAAGCCTGTGTTATAAACCTTCTTTATAATACAAAAAAACGGTTTTGCTTAGAATACTCATTAAGGAATTAAAAGAAAATATATTTTATTAGAAATTATAAGAACACATCTAAAAATTATAGGAAAATATAATTTTATGTATTTTAATAAAATCTTTTTCCCTTTCATTTCTTTAACCAATATCTAAAAACAATCGTTAGCATTTGTTTTTAAAAAAACAGCTAAAATAGGATACTTACTTCCCATTAATTTAGAAGAAGTTTTTTTTAGGGGATTTAAAAGTAGTTTTAAATGATGCTAATAATTATTATAAAAATCAACATACTTATTATCACAATTTATTATTAGAATATGACAGCATTTACACTATCAATACTCTTATTTTTTTCTGTTTATCTTTAGTTTAGAACATGATACACAGTTGTATAAAAAAAAGAGCATGATACAGATACATATATGGAAAACGCAGTGAATGTAATAGATTTTTTCTCGAACTAAAACACTTAAATTATTTATTACGAGAAACTTTAAACTTTTGGGTACACGGAAAGTATACTGACCCAGGAGAAAGACCAAAAAAACAAGCCAAAGAATTTATTTTTTTAGGAGAACAAGCCGAATAATTAGTTATTATAAGAGTTGACTACTTTAAGCTAAGGGGGATCTAAGTTATAAATTTGAAAGATAGAGATATATAGAAAGAGAAGATACAGAAATAAACTACTATTAAACACTTTTTAAATACCACGTTTGCACGTTTATAACTTTTTGAGTTTTGACTATCAAAACAAAACAAAAAACACCGAGTTTATTGAACATCTATACTATGGACCACCGCATATGAAAGGGGTAGTTTTTTCAATTTAGAAAAAAAATGTTATATGTTTTTGTTGCAGAAAAATGTTACTATAACCTCTCCCTTCCCATAAAAAAAAAACAAATATAATTTAAGAAAATCTCGGTAGAGATTACTTTTATTTTCATTAAGAAGATTTTCTGTATGTTAAAAGTCATACTACCTAGTCTGGATGAAAATCAGAGGGAAACACTAACATAGATTGTGGAATTTCTAAACCTAAATTAACAACACTTTAATATCTTTGAGGACCGAAAAGTTTGATCTATATCATATTTTTATAATTATTATAACGATTTTCATCATATTTAGAATTTTTTTATTATTATGAATAAATGGATGCTTAATGGTTTAAGTTAGCCTTCCTTTCACCTAATCTACTTAATCGAACAATTAGGCCATAATTATTGTTTAATTGTAACAATCTGTCCATTTCCTTTAATTAATCACAATTCGTCTTTCTTACTTTAACAATCTCACGAATACGTTTTCAAACACACAAGCTTAAACAATAGAGAGAAATGAAGGCATCTATAGCATTCCTCATCTTCACTATTTGTTTCCATGCTTCAGCCAACATTGGAAGTTCACAAGGGGATGGCAATTCTTCACAACTAAATGGAAGTACTTCACAATCAGCAGACTCCTGCAGCTCAAATCTAAATCTCAGTGTTCCACTCCTCTTTGACACAACCAATCTCAATTGTCTTCCAGTTTGGAATGCTCAAGGATACATCCTTAGAGTAAGTGCATTATTCCTTGAACATAACCAGTTTTAATTGATCCAAAATAATCGTATAAAGTAAATTAATTATTGTCCTTCTAACTGTGATTGTGGATCCCATTTCAAGATCAAGTGTGTTAGGATAAACAGTTCGTATAAAGTGAAATACTTATTATTCAATGAATTCTTATTAAATCAAAACCTAGTCATCAGCTTGGCAATTTTTTTATTTTTACTTATGATAACAATGAGGCGATCAAACCTATATTCTTATGTATCTACTCTCACCGCTGGGACAACCTGAAGGAAGGTAGAAGAGATCAAGATCGTAGGTTCAAATCTTCCTATTAAAAAAAAGTAACAAATTAACAATTAATATTTATTGATAGAAAAAAACTCACTTGAACAATCCTTGTAGTTCATCACATCCATATAAGATTAACAATGATGTAACTGTTCAAGAAGCTGAAATGAACTAGTTTATTTTGATCAGCTATTCAGTCAAAATTTATTGAAATAAGTATACAAATTTCAATAAATTTAATTATTTCAATAAGCTGTTTATGAGCTACTTTTGTCATCTCAGCTATACACTTTCCTAAGTTCAACGAAAGTTTAATTGTGACTTGTGACCTATCATAAATTAGCATCAAATAACCAACTAACCGTATATATATTATATGGCATTAATTACTATGTATGCAGTATTCTCAGACATCTCAAAACATATGGAGCTTCATTCTCTCAGCACCAAACCCAAATTCATACATAGCAATTGGGTTCTCTCCCAATGGAGGCATGGTGGGTTCAAGTGCAATTGTGGGGTGGATCTCATCAAATGGGGCAGGTGGAGGCATGAAACAGTACTATCTAACAGGTCTCACACCAAACCAAGTGGTGCCAGATAGAGGCAACCTAAAAGTTCTCACCAACTCAACCTTCATTACATCACAGTCCTCACGTTTGTACATGGCATTCCAGTTACAAACTAACCAACCTTTGTCCAAGTTGATTTATGCCTTTGGACCTAACGGTGTGTTCCCTTCGGCACCAAGTTTTGCATTAACGCAGCACCAAGACAAAGTCTCTATTACGTTGAATTACGCATCAGGTTAGTCATCAAAAGATGCTATGCACTAGTTTTAATTTTCACTTTTCTTTGGGAATAAATTATATTATTACACATGTGATATTTAACGACATTTTTTTTTCAAATATTTGATAAAAATATTGCTAAAAACCTTTAATATCATCAAAAATATATCATCAAATTATGAATATATATTATTAATATATTTTTCAATATTTTATTCAATATTATGTATAGGTCATATTGTTAAAATCTTTTTTTATATTTTAATTCTTTAACAACATGAATTATACATAATATTTAATAAAATATCATAAAATATATTAATAACATTTATTCACAATTTATAGACATTTTAATAATGTTGTTAATGACTATTAACAATATTTGTATTAGATATTAGATTTCTTTCTTTTTTTTTTTTTACTGAAGTCACGTATAATAGTGTTAATTCAGTGTCTCTAGCTAAGGGAACATGCATGCATGAGAAGAAATTTTAACATGCATGCACTCTTTTTTCAGTATGGATCTAGATTATTTACATTCAACAGTTTGGAACCTAATGATACATTTTTTATCTTGGTCAATCAAAGTTAAAAACAAATTCAAAATTGCAACATTTTATATATCTTCATCCAACAGTTATAAATTAATGTGCTGATCGTGTGAATACGTGTAAAAATGACTGCAAATCTGGTCAGTAAGATTGGAGAAATGCTACTTGTAGCTACTTCAATTCATATTTTTTTTACAATATTTTCAAAAAAAAGAAGAAAGATAGAAAGAAAAACAGATAGAAGTATATGCCAAAAATGAGTGATATGATAGAGGTAGATGGATAAGAATTGTGAGGTAAAATAGTTTTCAAGAATATTGAATAAATTGTATAACTCTTGCGATTTTATGTGCATGACAATTGACAAGGTTTGAAAAAGAAGACTTTTTGAAAACAGGTGACCAATGAGGATTATTCTTGTGTTGACCTTTCGGTTGAATTGATTTTTGACAAATGATTGGACCAATATACATGGCCCATTCAAAACTATACTTGGCAGTGGTTTGTGGTTGTTGAGAGGAAATTCTTTTCTCATCTTGATGCAAGAATAATTTAGTTGAAATGTAAATCTGACTCAACCCTCTACCAAACCAAACCCACATGTTCTAGTTCTTAATTTTATTTTATTTTTGAAACCTTATGTTCTAGTTCTATCTACTAAATTTGGCTCGTTAGTTTCTTTTGCATGGCACGTGTTAATAGCAGTAGATGTTCTATAATAATTAATATGGAAGTACGTTTAAGTCAACTTATGTATTAGTCATAAATTTTATAGATTAAAAAATTATGTGATTATAAGAAATTCTCTACTATGTAGTCAATGAAAATCATCTTATCATCATAATCATGTTCTTAATTGGTTGATGATTTAAGAATTGCTACATAAATTATCTCCCTATTTAATATTTGTTTTCTTTTCTAAAAATATTTGATGCGAACATTTTGTGCTGCCTTGTGGATTTTCATGTAAATTGGGAAAATGCTTTTTGTTCTTGCCCTCAAAAAGTTCATAGACAATATAGTCACATTTGAATAATCAGGGATGACATTCAAAAATGTTTGTTAATTTATGATTTTATTTGAAACAGGTTCAAGTGCAGCAACAGGAAACTCATATTTGACCCTGAAAAGAAGCCATGGAATGTTGAATATCTTTGGATGGGGCATCCTAATCATAGTGGGAGCAATAGTTGCTCGCTACTTCAGGGAATGGGATCCATTTTGGTTTTATTTCCACGCTTCAGTTCAGTCTTTGGGTTTTGTTCTGGGAGTAACTGGTGTAATTAGTGGTTTTGTCTTGAATAATCAACTTCATACTGATGTTGGTCTTCACAAGGTTCTTGGAATCATCATTTTCGTTCTAGGCTGCCTACAGGTATTTATCTATTTTAACATTTTAACAATTTTGCACTTTATTTAAAACTTGTTAAATTATAATGCATATGCATAGAATACAGTGTAAAACGGTTTTTTATATTGTCGTTTAATTATATATTAAAATTTGAATAATTTTAAAATAATATTTTAAAAATCAACAAATTTATTATATATAGTAAGTAATGATTGAATGATTATGTAATTTTTTTTTACATTTTCAACACAATCATTTTTCGCTTCTAATGTTAATATTAGTTACCATTAGTTATTTGATTTAGTATACTTAACAATAAGAATATCATTTTGATCTTTAAAATTTCTCATGACTTTTTTTTTTTTTTAAAATGTCAGGAAGACAAATGTTAAAATTAGGGATTAAATTTATTTTTTCCCTAATATCTTGAAATAAATTAACCGATGGTCCTAATTGTAAGGATCAAATTGATGTGTTGATGTGTATGACTATAAATATAAATTATAAAAAGTGCAAATACTTATCAGATTTCTTCCCCTTAACTTTTTTTAATGTATGCTAGCTTGTCTATTATAAAAATTTCATTTATTTAATCCTTTTTATTTATTTTGTTGTTCGCTCCTTATATGGGTTTTGGTATACTCTTTCCATGTTTTTATTTTCTCTCTTTTGCTATTAATAATATTTTGGCAGGTTGAGAGTGATTAAAATTTGGTTACTAATATAGTTGGGATGCTTTTTCCTTTCATGATTCCAGCCATTTTTTTAAATAATCCTTTTCAAATTTTCTTTAAGGACCAATTATTTAATATTATATTGTTAACTTAACGAATAATACAGATTATTTTTCAAATTTATGTTGTTTGTGTGTGTGTCTCCTCTTTAGTGACCAATAACAACATGAAAAGTAGATCTAAAAAGAAAACATGAAAATTGAAAAGTAAGCAGGTGCAGGTCACATAACAAGAAAAAGGCTTAATGTATAATCAGCATCATCATCATTATTTTTCGCATCTTCCACGACTGCAAATTAAAACATAACCATCACTGAAAAGGAAACACAAATTTGTTAGGTGAACCCAGTCCTAATTCTTTGAGCATATAATTTAAGAGTTCTTTATTATTAAGTTCAAATCACTAATTTACTAGTTATTTTCACGTGCCTCTTGAGTATAATATTTTGAATGGAAATAAACTAACTCCTATATAATAATTTTTAGACAAGTTTATTGAGAGTAACTTAGTTTGTTAACAAACTACTTACCTTATTTAAATGATAAATATCTCTTAATTTCAAATATGTCTACCTATAAGAGTTAATTAGGCTACTAACTATTTTAGTGTGTTTGTTTTTGTAGATAATGGCTTTGCTTGGTCGACCGAAGAAGGAATCAAAAGTGAGAAAGTATTGGAATGTATACCATCATAACATAGGGAGAATTTTGATCATACTAGCCATAGCTAACATCTTCTACGGAATCAAATTAGGTAAGGAGGGAAGAGGATGGAATATCGGTTATGGAATTGTGCTTGCCGTATTACTCACTATGGCAATTACTTTTGAGACTCAACTGTGCAGTAGAGACGACTAAATAGTAAATTCTTTCCTTTATAGATTTTGTTTTGTTTCATCACTGCTTTTTATTTGGAAGCTCTTCAGTTCCATTTAAACTTATTTTTGTATGAAGAGAATTGGTAGTGATATTAATTTTATGCTAGACGTATTATTAATTATGCCTCTTCCCCTTAAAGGGAAAGCTTCAACAAATTGCTGAGTCCATTGCATTATATGAAATCAAGAGTATATATAGAGTTATAGACTATTGTATAAAGTACAAGGTTCCAAATTCAATATATCTAGCTGTGTTATCTCTTTCACAAGCATACCAAATAATATAAGTAATAAAATGAAAAGTTTAAAGATTGTTTTCTTAGAGACTTGTGCAATATTAATAATTTTTACATAATTATTAAATTGTTGTTTGTGAACTAAAACAGAACAAGTATGTAATAAAGTTAAAAAAGAAACTATTTTTTGTGATTTTTGAATAAAAACAAAGATAATGTTGAGGTTAAGTTTCACCAAATTATACTCTCTACTTATTTGAATGCACAATACATGTACTCGTTGTGAATTAATGTTAAAATTAGTCAATAAATATTTTCTTAATCTTAATCTCTTAGGGTGAAAAGAGTCTTATTCAGTTATTAAGTCCTAATTTTTCAAAAACTTAATAAAGGAATTAGATTTAAGTCAAGTGACTCAAGATAACTAATGAAGTAAGTTTCATTCCTAGATACAAAGTTCATTGGATATTTTGCTTCAATTCAAGACTATGAAAGTATTTTTCAACAACAATCAAATCCGAAAAACTTGTCATGATTGGTCATTTTGCAACAAGCATTAAGTAAAGAAGCAAACTAAGTGAGTATGAGTTTGGTTACAGCCAACTCCAACAATGGAGGAAATTAGCTACTCATAACCACAAGTAGCATCAAAATACAAGGAGGAAAGAAAAAGATGAAAAATGGAACTTAAGTGAAGTTTTCTCTTTTAACGGGTCTGCAAAAATGTGCCAAGTGAAATGTCTAACGTGCTATAAATGATAGTCAATCCTATTTATACAAGAGACAAAAGTTATTTTTTAAGTGACTTTTAGTTAAACTCAAAATTCTAGCTCAGTTAAAGTGTAAAACATCCTAAGTAAGATAATCAAATCTAACTCAACTCCAAAATTTAACTTTAGCTTGTAGAAGTTCATTTTGCTTGCTATTAGCTTTTAGCTCTAGTTTCATTTCTTGGCTTAGCCACATCAAAGTTTGTTTTTTCTTCGAAAATTGGCTCTAAAACTTTTCCATTTTCCACTCCGCCTTTACAAAATGTAGATAAAAAAATATTAGATGCAACTCAAAAAACTAAATTTAAACAAAATTTAATATTTACTAAATTACGATAAAAATGAGTAAAACATCACTCTAAAATTAGGTAAATTTATATTAATTACCTTATGAAACATGTGAAATTTAAGTAATTAAGGAAATTATCAAGTTGGATCGATGTTCCAAATGAGTGAAATTTAAGTAATTAAGGAAATTATGAAGTTGGATCGATATTTGAAATTTTGCAAATGATCGCTAGAAATTCATATATAATCAGAAAGAAATGACTTAATTTTTACTTCCTTATGTAGGATAACAAAAGCATGAGAGGAAAAAGTTATTTCGATCGAGCAATATATGCAAGTACTAAAACTAAAAAGAATGAAAAAACCAGCACTATCAAATTTAATAAGGATTTAATTAAAATCCTTGTGAAATGTTTACGAACAAGTGATAAAAATGTGATGACTGAATACAATAGTTACATATATAATAAGTAGCTAGGGACACCACCAAACTATAGATTAACTGGTGTATGATTGTTCTATCAATAATTTCAAATAAGTTTTATATGTAATTAGATTAAATACTTTCATATTTCAAAATGTTGACCAACAAACCATGAACCAAACTATAGATTAACTGATGTATGATTGTTCTATCAGTAATTTCAAATAAGTCTTATATGTAATTAGATTCAATACTTTCATATTAATTTCAAAATGTTGACCAACAAACCATGAACCAAATGTGTTAGGCATGAGAATCAAAAATCAATTTTTTTTAAAGGCGAAAAGTACTACTATTAGCCACAAAAATTTTGTGAGAATATGAAGTAAAAATAACACTATTCTTTGATTAATTTCATAAGTTTAAGCTAACTGACCTTCTATTTATACATCATTTTTTTTTTGAAACATTTATACCTCATGTTTTCTCTGCACAGTTATTAATCACGTGCAAGAATGATGAATGGTGACATTATTTTACGCAAAGATAATTAAAATGATATAAACAGTGATATACAAAAGGCAAAACTCTTATTTTATATAGCAGAAGTTCAAGCCACGTCCTTGTCTCTTTCTGAATATTTTCCCTTAGTAGCTTTTTACAAAAGGCATAACTCTTATTTTACAAATTAAAGGCAAAACTCTTAATATTTTCCCTTAGTAGCTTTGTACAAGACAGTAGTAGTTCTAACAAGTAACTTTCTTTTAACTCATAATTGATAATTGTATTATTATTATGATATCATTTGATTTATTTTTCTAGCTGGAAATTAACACCGTACGCAGTTGGCTGGGTTAATTGGTCTTATCGTACATTTGAACGAAACCATATATATGGCCATGTCTGCATGTCCTGTTCCATTCGGTAATGCCAATTTGTCAAATACTGCTCGTTAATTTATAGAACGTTTCTGATTTTTCACTATAAACTGAACATAATTAATGGCACATCCTAAGTAGCTACCTCCACACACAAAATGAAGCTGACATACTTTTGCCAAATATTCTTGTTCATTATCCTCTATAGTTCATCAACCTTTGTGACTTCTCAAGATTCATGCATGCTCCTCCAATTTGGTGCAAATTCAGTTTCCCATCCCTTTCGATACAAGTTCACTTCTGTGCAGTCCTGTTTGGCCTACTCACAATTTCATCCTTAGAGTATGTATGTGTGTTGGATTGTTTTTCATCCGAATTTTGTAACAGATAGTAACATAATTTTTTAATTAATTTTTTTATTATCTAAAATTTATTAAAAAATTACATAGTTGTGTAGGTTTTATTTATTACTTAAATGAGTTTTGTGTCTGGTTTTATTTTTGAATAAATTTTAACCATAAATAAATATATCTTAATAAGAGTGGCTCAGAATATCGATCTATATAAAAAAAATGTCTTAGAAAATATTGATTTTCCATTCACAACTTTATTATGTGAAGAATAACATTTAACAATCACCTAGGACATGAATCTTCTTAACTAGTAATTTCAAATCCTAAATATGCAACTGAGATAAAGTACTCAAATGGAAAGTTTTGTCATTCATGGTTAAACTATCCAGTTTAAACATGATGGATTGCCTTGGATTACCTGTGGTCTAAACTAAGGAAGAAAAAAAATAACAATACTTTACATTAATTAACCAATTTGACTATATGATATATAAACTGAATTTGTGCATGACAATTAAATATTAAGTACATTTCTTTGTTTTTCCTGAACAGTATGTTAAGGCTTCATCAGATGTGTGGAGCTTCATATTGTCAATCCCATTAGACACGAAAGCTTATGTGGCCATAGGGTTCTCGAAAGATGGGAGCATGGTGGGTTCTAGTGCAATTGTGGGGTGTATGCCATCTGCAGAAGCTGGGGGCATGAAATTGTATTATCTGGCCTTTATGTTATATATGACAAAGGTGATTCATGACAAAGGTGACCTTTATGTTATGAACGCATCCTTTGTCCCAGCAAGTGCTAAGCTAGGCTACTTGATCTTTCAATTGAAAACCACCTAACCTTCTTCAAATCTCATCTTTTTGCCATAGGACCCAACGGCTAATTTCCTGATTATCCAAACTATGCCTTGCCCCAACATATTGATCAGACATTCATCACCATATATAGATTATTCAAAAGGTTAGTGACTAAGCTTTTTGTTATATATGATCAATAAACTTTACACAAAACTGTCATAACGTTTTTTTTAATTTAGTAAGTTATACTAATTATCTCTAAGGTTTCATGTAATTATAGAAATATTTCTGTTTTTTTTTTACCATTACCGCTACTTCCTTTATAAGAGATGTTAGTGCAACATATGACATATAAGAAATATTACTGTAATGTTTTTAAACTTAAAATGATTAGTTTAAAAATAAAACAGGATGATATTATATGTAATTTGATAAAAATTCATGGAATACAAGTATAAATTTTTTTTTATATTCTTTTCATCAAAATGTCAAATTAAATTATGATAAAATTATTTTTAATATTAGATAGTTTCGTTAAAAATATGTTGCTGAGTTTTAAAAAAAAAATCCTCTAAATTTGAATCTTGTAACTTTGGTTTTCTTGCAACAGGTTCTACGAGTGGAAATTCTAACCTAAATCTTCGAAGAAGTCATGGAGTTCTGAACATCATAGGATGGAGCATTCTAATGATAATATGATCCATAATTGCCTGCTACTTCAAGCAATGGGATCCCAATTGATTTCATTTCCATGATTCCATTCAAACATTTTGGCTTTGTGGCCGGCGTAATTGGAATTTTATGTGTATTGGTCTTATCTAAGAATTCAAAATCATTTGTAATTTCTAATGCAATCCGTTGTATTAGCTAGAATAGCTAGCTATATATATATTTTTAGATTTACTACACGCATCTAATACAAGTTTCCATTGTCTCACTTGAATGCAACTGTGGGAGACTAAATAACTTTTCTTTTTCTCTTTTTTATTTAATTGATTCAATTTGATTCTTTTATTAATAAAAAAAATAATTTAGTCCCTAAATTTTTAAATTCATCTCAAAGTTGTTCTTTCGAACTTGCTCAATGTAATAAATAGCACACATAAACATGGGTTAATTATATAAGACAGCATTTTTTTTCTTCGGAACTATATCTGGGGAATATGGATAAATAGCCTAAGGATAAGCAAAGCCAACAATTTGTATCCTTCAAACCTTAAAAAAAAAAAAAAAAAAAAAAAAAAAAAAAAAACTACATTTTGGTGTTCCTCTATTAAGGTTGCACCAATAGCACTGATTACAAAAGCATCTTCAACCTCACCATGAATAATCATGAATAAATTGCAAGAACTATTAATTGAATCAAGCAAATTACAATTGAGTTTATTCATCCTATACTCGTCATTCATCAGTTTCCTATTATAGCAAAAGCTTCGGTACCATTGGACAACCCATTAGCAATTATTGTTAATGGCGCAAACCTAAATTAAACCAAAGAGATTTTCAGGGCACAACAATATGAAACCTCCTATCCAACCTCAATTACTAGCCTTTAAAAAGTTTTGACCATTTGCACGTAATTTCTCATGAAACTCCTAAGGTTCTCAACACCATAACTTCTAAGAACTAGCCATAGTTTGAGGGAATACCTAAGGGTATCTGCTTATCCTTGTAGTCAGTCACTTGCTTTGACGCAGAAGCTCTGTTACTGAAAAGGATTTTGTGAGGGAAGTGTGATCTTTATCACCAAAAGGGAACAACATGCTAAATTGGTCAAAAACCATTTATGATTTGAACATTAAATAAGGAATTAAAGACGTAAAATAAAATAAAAGGGCAAATAAAGATATTTTCATTATCATATTTTTTTTCCTCCTTTAGATGTACATTTTACATACTAGCTAGCTACTCTCTAAAACTAGTCAAACAATTTATATCTACTAGCATTTTATTTTTTTATCTATATATTTGATCTTTTTAATTGTTTATCTCTTTCAATTATTCTCTTTTATCTCTAATTTTAATATTTTTTTAAATGTTAATAGCTACAATTAATCTTGTATCATAATTAAAATTGTTGATTGTAAATATAAAAAACTGTTTATATTTTAAAAAAACAGTTATTTATTATGATTTTAACTATAATATAATTTTTATATATTAAAAAATATATTAATTATAAATTTAAAAGTAATTTATTATTTCAGTCTCCGAAAACATAGAGCATTATGACATTAATTCTTGAAATTAAGAAAATTTTAAATAATTCCTTCAAAGTGCAATCCGTCAATCACATTCATCCAAAATTCAAAAGAAAAATGTTACTTAAATGATAATATCGACTTATGTTTATATAAGGATTAAAATGAGAGTAAACGGTTAAACTTAAAGCTTAAATGAAACAACAGATGAAAATTTTAAGGGCTTATTTTATTTAGAGTTTCTTTAGTTTTAAAGACTAACGTAACAACACAATAACACTTATAGATACCACTCCAAATTTAATTATAAAAAGTATATTATCTTGTGTGATGAGAAAATAAAAACTAGTTTAATTTAATAAACAATATAATTTAGCACAAAAACACATGGTAAACATTTTCCTAAATTCATCAATTCTAGATTTTTTTTTCTTTTATGTATGTGCTTGGCACATCCCTTGCCACCACATATCTTTGGTTTCTGTGTTGAATGAGAACTTTACTCAGATGATAGGGAGTTCATTTTTTGCTGCTAAAAAATTTCTAGTGCCCAATAAGTTGCTCGCTAATTAAGTCAGGAAACATCACATGCAATTGGTGAATGAATACTTAATTATCGATAGAGATTCATTTAGCACGGGTCGAAGTCAAAACTTTTTCTAAATATTCAATGCTGCATTTTGCATGAATCATATAATTACACATATGGATGAACAAAATTGAAAATAGGACAGCTGGCTAAACCAGTGCATGCAAACAAACAAACAAATAGGATTACGGCCAATTAACGACGTACAACTACAAGTAACATGTATCCATATAATGATACTGGTCTACCATTTTTCGTTCTTCATTTATTGCATCTATACTTAAACAATAATGTATGCTAATAATTAAGACTGAAAGTGAATCTTTTCAACAGTTCAAATTTAATTACCCACTGATGATTAATGAGTTTGACACCGGACTCATTTCCATCGGAAAATGATTGTCCTTTCATATTATAGTTTTTACCTAATTTTATCATACAAAAATTGTGTTTATTTCTTTTTAAAATTTGAAGATAAAATCCTGTTTATTTATGTCTATTATAAGAGAAAACAACTATAAAATCAAATTACTACTTATTTAATGTCTATTATAGTATTCATTTAGTTATTATAGGTGCAATATATGAAAAACAAATTTAAATTTTAGTCTTTAATATATTTTTATTAATATACATTGGTTGGTTACGTTCTTGCTCTTCCTATACTTTTTTTTTTCCTGAGAGCTCTTGCCATACTTCTTGTATATGCATGTTTGGAGAGTTTAAGTTTTTTTTTTATTTATTTACTTATAGAAAAACTAATTAAAATTAAAATTTTAGGATTTAAACTTCTTAAGGGTCTGTACCGTCAGGATAAAAAGAAAAGAAATGAAAATTTTGAATTAAAGTAAATTAATTGACTCGAATAACTCAATATGAATTATAATAAAATTATAGTATTGTGAATAAATTTATAAATATTTGTGTTTGCATCACATATAACAAAATATATACTTAGTTTAGTGGTAAGCTGAGTTCTTAACCGGGTCGAATTGATCGGATTAAGCCGAGTTTAATAACACTGAAGTAAAATATAAAAGTATGAGTTTTATCTTATTTTACTGTTTATTTCATTTTTTTTACTCACTTTGGTTACAAATGAAGGATCCTAAATCAGTGTCATTTATGGATAAAAAATAATTTAATTTAAAATTTTCGTACGGACCCACAATTTGAAAACCTGACTTGAAAAGGTGCAATTTCAGACTTATTATTGACACACGTACATCATTGTTTCATTGTATAGATGCAATAAATGAAATTGAAACAAAAAAATAGTTGAGCAGTGTCATTGTATAAATATTACTGGTAATCGTTGGAGCAATGCTGTGATCAATTTCTGCAATGGTTAGGTAGCTGTCCTATTCTCACTTTTGTTCATCGCATCTGTAATTATGAATACATGCAAAATATATACTACTTCATTGATAGAAATTTTTTTTGGCTTCAGCCCCTGCTGAATATATTATTCAGTATTCATATTTATCAATTGCATGTGATGTGTCCTTCCTGCAGACTCCCTTAATTAGCGAGCAATCTTATTGAGATTTAGAAATTTTAGCAGCAAAAATGGATTTTATATATAATCTCAGTAAAGTTCTCGTTCTACACGGAAGCCGAAGATATGCTTTGTAAGTTCAATCATTCATCGTAGACTTACATACTTTGGAAAATGCCGGAAGATACGACAATGTTTGCCAAGTGTTTTTGTGCTAATAAATAACAAATTGTTTTATTAAATTAAATAGTTTGATAGTGATATGTAGACGATAAGATAGTTTTGCCAATAAGATAGTTTTACTCTCATTTAATCATAAATATCCGTTAGTATGACTTTTAAGATAATTTTGTAAAAATTGACAAACTTAACATATATAATGATTGAATGATAATATAAAATTTACAATATAAATGGATAATATTTTTTTTCTCTAAATTTGGATCAAAGATGAGTTTATTATATAAAAAAAAAAAAAAAACCAGCTTTCAGGTAAACTTGGATCCTAAATCTCGGTTTAGGAAAAAGAGTTACCTTATTCTAAAGATTCTTCAATAGTTAGTACGTAGAATGTTTGGTTATAAGTTGAAATGAGGACTAAACCTACGTTCAATGTGAATGCCAGAAGTTTTCCTTCTCCATTTTATGTTTTGCAATGTGTGAACGTGTTTATACTGTTGATCGAAATCAGATATCGAAACATGCTTTAGATCATTCTAGTTTAAGAATATCAATCTTCATGAACGATCAAGAGAATGAATTACTACCAAAAATGAAATTGAAAAGACAAAAAATAAAATGGTTGCTGGAAGTAATTAAAGTGATTGAAAACTTGTTTAAAACTCGTCTAATATAGTACTTTGATCAGTAATGGGTACGTAGGATCTTACACTGTTACACTAAATTTAATGACTTAATTTCAACTTTATTACATTGAACAAATTGGTATTTAAAGGTAAAAGATTCTTATAAAGAGTAACCTATAATAACTACTCCTAATAATTTCCAACTGTCGTCTCATCACCATTGATAGCGATATGATCATAGTTCTCTATCATTGATGAATTCTACGACATTGAAACTTCTTATCTTCAAATCTGCCTTTTGGTCACAGTCCTGCCAAAATACGACAATGAAATAATTTTGATATCAACAACGGATAACTATATGGAAGTTCAATTTGTTTAAGAAGTTACCTAACAGAGAATTGGCATGCTCCTGAACCAACTTCCATGCCATGATCACATGGTGTTCCTCTGTTAAGGTTCCACCAATAGCACATCTAATCACAAAAGCTCCTTCAACCTCACCATGAGTCATGAATGCATCACCGGAACTATTAACAGAATCAAGCAATTTACGATTGACGACATTCACCATATACACATCATTCACCAGTTTCCCATTATAGCATGCTTCAGCACCATTAGGAAGTCCATTAGCAATTATTGCTGATGGCGCGATCCTAAAGCAAACCAAAGAGAATTTTGGTGGCACGACAATCTCAAACCTCTTATCCAACCTCACTAGCCCTTCAAAGGTTTTCGCCATTTGCACATGATTTCTCAGGAAGTTCCTAATGTTCTCCACACCATAGCTTCTAAGAACAAGCCATAGTTTGAGGGCATTGAATTTCCTGCTCAAGGGTATCTGCCAATCCTTGTAGTCAATCACTTGGTTTGACTCAGAAGCTTTGTTCCTCAAGAATTGAGGATTTACTGTCAAGGATTTTGTGAGGGCAATGTGATCCTTTACCCAAAGGCAACAACATGCCAAATTGGTCAAAAACCATTTATGAGCATTGAGGCTAAAGGAGTTAGCCTCTTCAACCCCATCAATGCAATGTCTAAACTCAGGGCAAATGCAAGCTGAACCTGCATAAGCAGCATCAACATGGACCCAAATTCCATAGTTCTTGGCCACATTACACAATGGCCCTATAGGATCAATGGTTGCAATTGCAGTAGTGCCAACAGTGGCACATAAAAAACAAGGAATCAACCCTGTCTCCACATCCAAAAGAATGGTGGAGAGAAGAGAATCAGGAGATAAAGCGAACGAATTCAACCTCTTCGTTTTGATGACCCGGAAATTCGCCGGATGGATGCCTGCAATTTGTGCTGCCTTCTGAAGTGCACTGTGTGTTTGATCAGAGCCATATACAACAAGTTTTCCTATGTTCTCCTTCCCAACTTGGGAAAGCTTTTTCTCCCTTGCAGCCACCATAGTGCACAAAATGGCCTCACAAGTAGTCCCCAACACCACACCACCACCATGATCACCACAGAAAAGAAAGCTTTTGGGGAGGTTCAGCACTTGTCCAAGCCAATCCATGACTATGCTTTCAAGCTCAGTGGCAGATGGAGAGGACACCCAATTGAATCCAACCACATTGAGTCCAGTGCTCAGCATCTCACCCATAAACCCTGCTATGCTACCACTTGAAGAGAAGTAGCCATAAAAATTAGGACTTTGCCAATGTGTGAGGCCAGGGATGATGTGATCTTGCACATCTTTAAGTATGGATTCAATGGGTTCTGGACCACATGGAGCAGAAGTTGGTAATCTTTGTTTAAGATAACCAGGTTCTACTTTACTTAAAACGGGATAATTGCTAACATTCCTAATATAATCAGCAAGGAAATCAACCATCATGTAGCCTTGCCTCTTGAATTCTTCAGGATCTAGAGGTTTTATGATTGGTGCATCACTCTGAGGGTTCCTATTCATTGTATTCTTCATTTCCATTTTTCTTTTTGGATGTAGAAGAGAATCAGTGACGGGGTATATATAGAAGAGACTTGTCTCAGTGTATTTAATTCATAACTAACTTTTTTTGTGAAAACAATGTATATAACATGACACATTAGGAATTGGGTGAGTTGGATGATAATTTGTGTGAATGTGTTTAGAAGGGGCATTCAGTTATAAAGACTGTATTTAAATAACTCTATCTTTGATTGTCGTTTTTTATTATTTTCAGCATTTCATGTCTATTAAAAGTTGTGACAGGAATTAGTAACGGAACTAGAAAAATTAAGATGAACATTAACATGACATGGCATGATGCTGATGCTGATGCCCTCGTGGTTGTCCAAGCATCAAATATTAATTGCTAAGGATTCTTGATTGATGATGGAGAAATTATCTTTGTATAAATTTTACAGAGTACGTAGGAGATGTCTGAAAACTGAATATAGCAACGCCAAACCCGAGTTAGGAAGAGTTTAGGTTGAGAACATTTTTTATATTTTTATTTTAAAAATCGTTTAGTTTTAGGAAATATTTTTTTATTTTTATTTTAACTTTATACAGAAAATGATAAAAATAAAATAAAATACTGTATTATCTTTTATTATTTCTTATATAAACTTTTCCAGTGTATGGCACAACTGTATAGATCATTGAGATAAAATCAATAAGGTATAGACCATGGAGATAAAATCACTAAATAATAGCTAACAACAAAGGTGAAATGAGAGGTGATATACAAAAATAAAAGGTGAAATGAGAGAGGATAACAGTTTAGTGGCAAAATTAAATCCGTTTTTCAGAGTATGGCATAGCTGTATTTCTTAGGTTATCAGTAATACAACTCAAAAGTGATCATCCAATGATACCTCAAAAATAAACCTAGTTGACTATATGCATCCTAAGCTGCTTCAACTTACAATCAAGTAGTTTATTCCAATTTCTATACAAAAGAATCTTGCAGAGCTTAATTAGTAAAAGTTTCTTATATCACCATAATGATACCTTCATCTTGTGCATGAAGAGTAAGTTCTCAGTTGCCAAAGTATAATTTCTTTCAACTACATGAACTTGCATTTCAGAGACGGTTCTGTGGAAACAATACTTCCTTTTGGAAAACGGTATCAACGACCCTCTAGCAAAATTGGCAACATAATTCATTCCTTTCATCTTTAACACCAAAAATTAAATGAATTTGGAAGCTTAGTTACCAGCAAGAGAGGAAAAGCCTTTGGAATTAGGGGACCTCACTAGGATTGAAGAAATGGCACCACTATGTTGAACCAGATATATAATAAATGAAATCCATGCTGCAGCGCCAAGGAAGACTAGAAAACCAAACAACAGTCCATCCACTTCATCCAGGAAGAAATCTAATAACATATATCCATAAACCAATATTACCAGCACCGCCACACTCCAAGCCACTCTCTACATCATAAAATGGACAGAGTTATAGATGAGTATCAAATAGATTTTTTCATTGGAACTTCCAAACCAATACGAAATCATTAGAAATTATTTATGTTAGTCTGCTTAAATTACTACTTTATAGTCTAAATAAAAATGAACATATTAAAATACTTATTTCTTCTTATTCGAGTGAAATTTCATGTTATTGAAGTGATTTGCTTATCAAAATTTTGTCTGTCATTTCTATAAACCTCGAGACAGTGGAGATTAATTTACATTTTTCATTTTGAGTTTTTCATAGTTGAGGCTTCATTTTACTCTGTAAAGTACAAGATGTATGTCTGTATAAACAAATGGCTATGCATGCATCTATCCTTTTGCTAATAGCCATACAAGCATAACCCTGTATCATTTCCTGCCAGCCATATGATCAAATAATGTTCTATCCTTCTCGCAGTCAATATTTCTTAGAGCTCAAGTTTATTACTACTAAACTGTAGTATGTACTAAATCAAAGAATTCATCCTAGCATGTTTGTACTAGTAATACATATGCAATTTAAACAAACAAATCTTTATGAGCATTTAAGTTAATCATGGATCACATGGTTAATAAAAAGTATTAATAATTTTGGATAAAAATAACTAAAGGGTTAGATGGAGAGCTTACTTACCTCTACTATAGGCCCTATTCTGAAGGTCCCCATTACCTCCTCTTTGGACACCAAAGTAAGAAGGGGAATAAGTGCAAAAGGAATCTGTATTGCTTGGACCACATTAAGCCATTCATTCAAGGTATCCAAAGAACCTTCTGATGTATTAAAAACAATTGCACAAATCATAGTTGGAACAATTGCACAACTTCTTGTAATCAATGCCCTCAACCACTTCTTTATATTGAGCTTGAGAAAACCCTCTGTTATAAACTGCCCTGCATATGTGCCTGTGATGGTACTACTTTGTCCAGCTGCTAACAAACCAATACCCCATATATAGAGAATTGGAAACAACCCTCCTCCATACCTCTCCTGAAGATACTGCCCTGCATTTACCAATCCTATGCCTTTGGCCTGTTCTGTACCGTAGAACACCCTAGCGAAAACAGTTATCACAAATAGATTGATCACCAATGTGACTAAAAGTGCAACCGAGGACTCTATTGAGTAGTAGTTTATAGCCTCTTGAACCTGGCCTTTGTTACGGATATCAATGTCCCTTGATTGTACTAATGCAGAATGGAGGAACACATTGTGTGGGGTTATCACACACCCCACAATTTCCACAGCCTGCCGAAGTGTTTTCGAATTAACTCTTGGGATCAAAAGGCCTGCAAGAAGACCAATATGGAAAGAAATATGACAATTAGTAACTGTTTGTTACATCATACAATCAAATGAATGTAATCAAACTAAGTCACTAGATAATTTGTACCCATCAGTAGTTCTTCTTCACTGGGATTTGTACTGAAGAACATCCACGCAAAAGAAAAGCCCATAGTTCCAATGAAAACTGCGAATACACCTTCTAACTTCCTCACCCCATAGTTCTCGAGAAATAGAAAGAAGAAACTGTTCAACCAGAGATAACAAAGCAGGATTAAAAATGGTGAACCACAACATATATTTATTTATTTTACCATACTTATCATCAAGTAAACATGGTAATCTACATTTATTTCTATCCATTACTCAAATTGAATGACTCATAAGGACAAAACATGGATCAAGTTCTTTATACTTTTGCTATCAAATTCTTAAATTAAATATTGACATGTGGATTTTTTTTTTTCAAACATTAAACAACCTTCATTAAGGAGGATGAACCTCAGCACAATAATAAGGTTGCTACCTTGTGATATGCAGGTTATAGATTCAAATCTTAAAAGCAGTTTCTCCACTTTTGAAATTAAGACTGCATACAACTACCTTTTCCGGATCCTACTAGACAGAAGCCTGGTCCACTAGGCCACCTTTTAAATAACCCCCATTAAGAATTTGTTGTGGAATTTTAGGAAAGAAATCCTATGTTATTGTATGATTTGAGAACTTAATTGCCATGATAAAAATACAAAAAACTTGATACAAGTCTTATACAAAATTTGTTTAAATAATTCTAGATGCTCGTACAACATCTTCTTACTAATTTTTTTTGTTTCCTTTGTATAATAAGTATTACATGCGTTTTATATGTTTCAAAACAATGTTTAGATAATCTTAAACCCTTTTCAAAAGTATGTTCAAATAGAATATACAAAAAGTATCATTATCTAAAAGTGCATTCAACACCCAAAACTCAAACGTTCGTTCAGAATGGTTATCCAAATATGCCTTAAATACATTTACTTCTTCATTTAATACTTTAAAGTTGTAGAGAGATTTGTGAGAGGATATATATAACATTGCTCAATTTGTTAAGTTTACCAATCCATGGCTGTGATAATCACACCAGCCCAAATGGGGAGAAGTCCATGGCTAAGAATCTTGAGAGCAATAGCACTGCCAATAACCTCTTGAATATCAGCAGCAATGAGAGCCAGCTCAGCCAAGATCCACAGCACCAACCTGGCCCAATTGGAGTACTCCTCCCGGCACAGCTCCGCCAGGTGACGCCCGGTTGCCACCCCAAGCCTTGCCGACAGAAGCTGTATCACCAGCCCCATGATGGTAGACCACATCAACAACCAAAGCAATGTGTACCCTGCAATGGCTCCAGCCTGTAGGTCCCCTTCAAGGTTCCCCGGGTCCAAAAACGCCACGCTCATCAACAACCCCGGCCCGGTGAACAGCCACAGCTTCCTCCACGAAAAAGGTGGCACCGCGGTGGACCCTGCCCCGCCGCCACCAGCAGACTCCAGGTCGAATATCTGCACCTTGTCCTTGGCTGAATACACCATGTCCTTCTCTTCTTCTTCTTTGTTTCCATGTTCCCTCTCTGAGGGTGATGTGTGGGGTGAGGACAATGCTATTGTCTCGCATTCTGAATGTAGCAAATGGTTTTCTTCTTCTTCCTCTTCTTCTCCCTTGAATTCTCTTTTGTTGTGGTGTTGTTGTGACTGAGTGCTCATGTTGCATGCTGTTATGGGATAACGATATCTTTTGTCATGGTTGTTGGGGTTGATATATTTTTTCTGATTTTATCTTTGGTTAAGTGGGATAGGAGAAGAAGATGGAGAGACTTTAGTGCAATGATATCTATGGCTGCGCAATCAAGAATTCGGGGGGGCGTGTGCGTGCGTGCATGCACACCTCATGCTATTTTTGTAGAGATTTCTTTGGGATGCTGTGCTATATTTGTACTAAAAACTCTATATTTTGGAGATAGTAAATTCATTCAACCAATTTGATTAGCTATTTTTTAGGGTGTCACATGTGGCAAAAATTGGAGAAAGCAAATAGAATAGAATGCTGAGAAATTGTTACAAGTTGAATTAACACAACCCGTTGTGAGTATAACTATCTTGCTCTATATTTGGAAAAAAAGTTTAGATTAGCTTTTCAACAATGGCTATTCTACTCTGACCAGTATAGCCTGTTGTGAACCATGTTTTATCGATAATGAGTATCATGCCACCCAAAAATGGATTCTCCGCAATGATTGATTTTATCACAAGATCCTAATCTTTTAATAAATTTTATTTATATAATATATATCTCTATTATAAAGTGGGGGTTTAAAAGAATGAATAAATTACTCTGACTATACTTGCTTCTTATACGAAACTATGTACTTATTTGGTTTGTCAACAAAATCACGTTTGCTTTCAAAATAAAATTGATTCTATCTTGTAATACTAATCATATGAAGCTTATTTGTCTAGTGAATGAAAATGTTTCTAAGCATTACATCCATAAGATTTTCGAACACAATCATATCTCAAGTGATGATACCCTAGTATTTAACTAAATTATAGAATATAATTTCAAAATACAAATAAATCTTTTAACATCAATTTATTTTAAGTCAACAATAATAATATTTCTGAAATTCACACAACCATTCCCTTACACCTATGATTTTGACTGGGAAAGAAAATTCAAACCAAACTCACTTTATCCTGTTTCTGTCGTTCAAAAACTAAGATGAATGGTTTTCTTAAAATCAATTCTTCCATACTATTGTAATATTGACTTCACTAAAATATAATCCTGCAAACAACAGAGAATTTTGTTTTGTAGTAGAACTGCATCATGTGAGATTAAATTGAGATTTGGGAAGGACCAACCTCGTTCGATTAATTACCAAATCAAAACTGTGTGCCTTAAGAAAACGCTTGAGAAAGCCAAAGTGAGATTAGTTGAGCGCGAAGGCACTACTCAGCAGAGAAATTCATGTTAGTATCCTCTTATGTGAAGCAACAGCAATAGCAAGTATTGCACAAATACCACCATAAAAATTTCAAAATCGAATCACTTGACCAACTTCCTTGTAGATTCCTTTCAATCCTTCTTAATCCCTGAACATCAAAAGTAAACAGTTCTGCAGACCCAGGTCCAGATACTAGACTACTTTTCATTACTTTCTCTTTCTTTTCTATTTTTACTTCTGATAGTAAAGTACCATATTCTGTCAACAAGACACCTAGATTATAATCCTTGGACACGCAATGCAATGTTAAAAACTCGGAGCTCAAAACTAAATCCCAGTAACATAACCAGCAAAACCAGCTTAAATAATCTGCACAATATATCATTATATTGCACTTGCAGGCTGCCAAAATTTCCAGTCATAATACAGTATAATTAAGCAGAGTGTGGTCTCTACAAAATCTCAATCCAAACATAAAATTACAAATCTCTAGAACAGCAGAACACAGCATTTGATTTGAAATATTCATTCATTAATTGATTAACCTTAGAAATTCAAATGATATAATCTGACCACTCAGAGATAAAGGAAGTATGGTCCATGGACTCCCCAGGCACATCCTCATGCTTAGAGGGCTTCTCCTTCCCACCAACCAACCTCGCCGGGTTCCCAACAGCTGTTGTCTGTGGTGGCACATCGATTAAAACCACCGAGCCAGCACCAACCTTTGCACCTTCCCCAATCTTAATATTCCCCGGAATGGTAGCACCAGCACCAATAAGCACCCCATCCCCAATCTTGGGATGCCGGTCCCACCCAGCGTAACGTGGTGCAGGATCGACACATTGTTCCCAATCACTGCCGTCTCCCCCACCACCACCCCGGTGGCATGGTCGAACAGAATCCCCTTCCCAATCCTCGCCGCAGGGTGAATGTCCACCGCGAACACATCAGCGATGCGAGAGTGCAGTGCTAAAGCCGCGATTGCCGCCACAACAGATGCGCCACACGGTGCGCCTGCAAAATCACAATCACACACAACTAACCCTAAGATTCAATAATCCAAAAAGAGTAAACTGTTCAAACACTGTCATCTCGAATATAGTCATGTTTCACATGAATCTTGATTAACAATGCATATAAATTAAACTCGATCAAAAATTGTAAAATGCCATCCGAGAAAATGTCATGTACAGTAAAATTGTTGACTTTTATAACAACTATCAAAAGTTGTATAAGGTTTTAACTGTCCACAACCGTGATTTGAGCCCGCAACGCAACATCAAGGTTTTTTAACTATCTGCATCCATAAATGGAACCACAACGGCCGCATTTGTCCGCAATATCAACAAACGCCATCAAACGCGACGGAACCGAAATCTAAAACCTTTAGTTGTCTCATGAATTTTTTATTAAAATGAAATAACTAAGCAAAAACCTTAGCTAGAAGTGGGAAACCCAAGAAAAGAGGGGGTTTAGGGAACTGGACCTGGCAAGCGAGGAAGCCTTTGTAATTGAGGAGGCAGTGGGAGTAGGAGACGCAGGCGGGGTCGCGTTCGCGGGCGGCGCGGAGGAGCGGAGGGAGGGGTCGGAGGAGAACGCGTTCAGGAACAGGTCGTAGAGGAGGGTCGAGAGGAGCGTGGAAGAACAGAGCTTGTTTCCGAGGTGAAAAGACAGAGAGCGCACGAGCGACGAGTGCGAGAGGATCGTCGAGTAGAGGAAGCTCGCCAGCGCCGGCTCCGACTCAGCGTCGCGGCGCGCCTCCGCCTTGATCTGCGCCCACACCCACCCCTCGTCGTCCGGAGCCACAGAGGAGTTCGGCGCCGGTAACCCCGTCGGCCTTGTTGGGTGGTTTGCGTGGTTCAGAAACGAATGAAAAAGGAGTGTTAGACTACAATGGAGAAAGAATGAAAGAGAAAACCGTTGTTGGCTCTTGACGACACTTCCAAAGTACTATATATAGAAACTCACTTCATGATCATTTGCTTTTGTTCTTATGCTGTGACTGTGAATCACACATGTGTGCATAATACTCCATTCAATGTCTCATTCATGACTTCATTTCTGAACGAGGCATGAACTTTTTTTCTTATATATAGCAAATAATACAAAATTGTATTCTATGTTTTATTTTTTATATTCATATTCTTTCCACCATTTGCTTTTCAAAGCAAATTGATATCTTCCCGTTAACTTTCTCTACCAGTGGCTGTTGTAGTGACATATGATGCTATTCGTGAATCTGGCTGTGTGAAAATGCTACTAGTTCATTTCACTTTTACATCTTTATTCGTGAATTTGGTCCACTAGGAAACCAGTGGAACAAAATTTCAGTGTGCAAAGCGTTCTCAGTTTCAGCCACGAGGAGATTTTCCAATGGTGGTAATTGGGGGGTAAAAACAAGAGGGAAATGAAATAGGATGATAAAAGATGTCGTGAAAGAGTTAAAAAGGAAAGAAACCTGCGAAAAAACATAACTGCCAAAGTAAAAGTACTGCACGAGGATAATCAAGAAATGGATAGTGCAACTGAGACTACGTAAAATAGAAGTAGAAGAGTGAAACTCAACGCAAAATTATTGACCTTATCCATAAAAATAATATAAAATGTTGAAAAACTGTAATGTTAAAACGGGGACACGTGTCCAATTATAATTATTGTTTTGATATACTATATAGAGGATTTGTTTAAAACAAACTTTAATTTGTTTTAAAACATTTTTTCATAAAATTAGGGGTGTTCTCTAAACCGTTGCAAACTACGATGATCGAACTGAAAAAACCGAAAATTGAAATAACCAAAAATTGAAAAAAATATTGAAAATTTTCACTGGATTGGATTGGTTTTCGATTAGACTAGTGAAACCGATCCAATTATAAACCTTACCTTACCCTTTACCTACTTGGGTCTATTTCTCATCATAGTCCAAAAACCAAAAACTCAATACACACTACAAAATTGGTCCTTATTTTGTCCAATAAACTTGTTTGTCCAATGAAAATTAGAAAATTGTGTTTGTTTTTGTCCAATAAGTATGTTTGTTTCTACTAGATACTCCTTATTTTGATAAAAATAAGTCTCGTAAGTTTTATTTTTAGACTTTTTAAAAAATCGAAAACCGATCCAATCAAAACCGAAAAAAATTGGATTGAATTAGATCAGATTTGAAAAAAATTTCAAACCGAATGGATGATAAAATGACCAAACCGAAAGGATTGGATCTGATGATTTTTTACTTCAAAACCGATCCAATCCAGATCGCGAACACCCCTACATAAAATGATCTTGAAAACTTGTTTTTATGAATTAAAAAAACCCATGGTTTTGTTTTATTGCCAATGTCCTCCTCTTGTAACCAAAATCCCATGGTTTTGTGTATGGTTTGGTCGTTCAGGTCCAAACTTCTTGAGAAATGGGAATTAGAGGGAGCAGAAAAACTGATTAAAACGATAAACCAGTTTTCACCTATTTTCTACTGATTCTTTTGGTCAATTTCTGGTTTAAACAATTGGACGGCCAATCCAATTTTGAAAATCTTATAAATGACTTGTGCAAGATGCATACAATAGTACAAATTACAGTTTATATATTTCTTGCTAAATGAATTATAACTTCATAGTAACCAAGTTTTATATTTAAACATTCTTTTTCATTCTTTGCCTTTGAAATTTTACTTCATCTCATACAAAAATATTATTAAATGATAGATTGATAAACTTGAAAGCCATTCCAAAACAAAATTTTGATCAAAAAGAAATTATCAAACTACAAACAAGCTAATTAAGCAAAACACCAAGTTTTCTACTTTCTAACAAAGTCAACTCATTCCACTATATGAAGCTTGACTATCATTTCCAAAACTGCTTGACTATCATTTTCAATTTTTTGAAAACAAAGTCAAAACTTGAAATGTTTACCTTAGGAAGACATAGAAAAAAGAGAATGAAATTGAACTACAAATGTTCCTTATGCTTCTATGGATAAAAATAAATTACAAAAAACCCTTTATTCGGTATCAGAATCTGGGTCTCCGTCCACAATATCAGGAAAATCATCTTCATCTGCCAGTGCCTTGTTATGTTCCAATTGAAAGGCAAATTCCTCAAAAATATTAGAGCCTGAGGTTCTATGCCATAAACTACTACTCAGAGAAGCGAATTTGAAGTCTTTATTAACCGAGCCTCCTTGTCCTGATTCCATGTGACTGGCTTCGTTACGAGGAATGGAGCTGCCTGAAACAATCTTCTCAGACACTTTATCATCAGCTACATCACTGCGAGTTTCCGCCACGGGGATGTTTGTAGTGCAAGAAACAGTTTCCTGAAATTGCACCACAGATTCTCCTGGTTGATCTGACTTGAAATTGGTATCATTCTCAACAGTTTTCATTTCAACATCTGCACAAGTGGCAGTCTCAGACAGCATCTGAGTCCTCTCCTGTATATTGGTGCCAGAAGATACATGCACGGAAAGCACTTCAGGATCACTAGCTCTGCAAGCTTCAGAAGGCTCCTGGGTGTATTTTGTATTTTTATCCAATGATTCATTGACTTCATTGCCATTTTCAAGCCATCTAGCACACGGATCATTATCATAGTTAGGAGGAACTTGCGGTAAACCATACGGCGTACTGTGGCTCCAACCAAAATATTCATGTTGGAGGTTACTATGAGCGTCACCAAAAGAACTGTTATCTGGATAGGCATAATCTACCATTGGAAGTGCCCTAGGATGTATAAGCACCTCCAAGGTTAACAGAGCAAGGGCACAAAACTCAGCTAGTTTTGTTCCAGTTTGTTGCCTCCCTGCAAACAAGGATTCCATGTTGTTCAAGCAAGCAGGAAGAACGATTAAAATAAAATTTCATGAAATTGTAGGTACATACAAGGAAGGTTTACATGTTCATCAGACAGTCATATCAGGAACCTAAAATGCTATTTTTATTTGATCATTCTATATTCAATAATAATAAAACTAAAAATAAATATGGGAAGCGGATATTTATAATGACAGGAATTTATATTATTTAAAAGACACAGGATATTATAAATATACATTATGTACAAGATCCTCCCTATTACTAAATCCTTTCAGATACATATACCAATGAACATCTAACAAAATACCGATACTAATACCAAAATAAATAATAACAAAAGAAATTCAAAATGATATAGAGAGAAGTACCTCTACGGAAAAGTTCAAGACCCTGGGCTAAATATGGAGGTCGTCCCCGAGCAAATGAAAGTAAAGATACCAATAAAGCACGCAATGCAGCAAGCTGCAATTCTGTGGTAGTTGAAGCAGGTTCCTTTTGTTGAAACACACTTCTTTCTTCACTAACTGATCCTTCCTTAAAAGAGTCCATTGCTGTGACTATCAAAAGGCTATCAACTTTTGATCTCCATGGTTCAGATTTTAAAGCACCAGCCTGTGAAAAATTATTAAAAATTCATACAGTTCCCTTAAAATTGAGAAGAAAATTGAGATCTCAAGGCTCACTTTGTGTCCCCTTAAATTTGAGAAGACAATTTCAAGGATGGATTTTAGGTGAAAACTTCATCCCTAAATGTTTCAGGTAAATATTAAGGAAGATACTGAACTTATTCCACAGGTACAAAACAAGAGACTGTTGTAAGCACTACAATATTTTACCCCATTGAAAACAGAACATCTTTTCCTCATTTTCGATTTTTGTTGTGTCATTTTGTTTAACATATATATAACAAAAAAAAAAAAAAAAAAACTACGTACCCCATTACCCGGAGGCTCCATGCTATGCGCAGGTAAGGGAGAGGGATATTGTAGCCAACCTTACCCTTGCATATGCAAAGAGACTGTTTCCGGATTCGAACCCATGACCAACAAGTCACCAAGACACAACTTTATCACTGTGCCAGGGCTCGCTCTCACCATGTGTTAGGATAGCCATTATGTTAGGATTCTTATTATGTTTGGTGTAACTGTGCTAGGTTTATAATAATTATATAACAGGCAATTGTTTGCATCACAATTATTCAGTCACATTACTTAAAAGATATTTCCTTCACCCCTTTCCATCCATCCTACAATTTTAACACAAACTATGAACAAGAATAGCCATTTAAGGTAGGGAAAGGTTGATGAAGAAACAAATACCGTTAGTTATTTTACATTAAAGATACTTAGATACATACATACCACAGTAATAAGAGATTCTAATGTCTCAAGTGCAGCAATCCTCAGAAAAACTGGAGTCAATGGACGATTCTTGGGAACTTCCACACTCAAACCACCTTCACCATGCTCTTGAAGAGAACCAATTGTACTGCTGTGCTTCCGTTTTCTATGACTTGGCGGTAGCAGTGCACCAGCAGAGGCATTTGAGTTTGAACCATTTAATATGCCACCATTCTTATGCTCAATACTACTTAAATCAGCAAAAGCATTGTTTATAACTTCCTGTGCAAGGTATAAAGCCATTCCTGTTCAAGATGACTAATTAGTATGCGACACTATGTATGATCAAATTAAATACAGCTTAATCATGGTCAAATTTTATGTACCAACACCCATGGTTATGAGCAAATTCCTTGTGACTGAATAGACCTTAATCCTTAATTCTGGCAGTTTACACGTCTTGAAGTACTTTGTAATGATACGTACAATATAGGCAGCATGAGGTAATAGTTGACTGCAATACAAATATTGGCAAATAAGTAGAATTCTTCACTCTTGCAAAAAATAAATACATGAAAGATATATCAGAGGAAAAAACTTGGAGGTCATGCATAGAAACAGGACCAGAGCACCATAACAGTGCAGGGTAGCTCTTGGATGATAAAATACACATTATAACAGAGATCATCATTAATGGCATTAAAATAAAAAGACAAACTCACTATTCTAAAATGTCAAGGTTTCAAGAATTTTACATTTAATTTACAAAGATCCCAACCTCATTTCTTTTTTCTGTTTAGCCTATTTTTCTTTTGAAGGGGAGACAAAAAGGCAATAATGTAGTCATACCTGCCCATGGCCATTATGATAGCCATAAGCAATTCCAAGCTACTCAAGTGCAAAACTGGAAGTTCTGAACAAATGTTCTCTTGCTGCTTGGCAGTCATGAATGGCAATGACATTTGTGGCAAAGAACCATTTACCATCAGAATTCTCTCAACAAAGGCCAATAACAGGCGAACAGGCACATTTACCTAACATTGTCATATTGCATTTTGTCATTGTTTTCCCAAACTAAGAATACACAAAACTAACAATCAATTGTAGGAACACAAATTGGATAAACTAAACAGTACCTTAACAGGATACGAATTTTTAAGCAACAGACAACAGCCAACCATAAGTCTAGAGGCATTAGACATCAGTGCTTGCTCAGATGTTTTTGATGCCTTGTTACGAACTTCTTCTGCCAATATATAGCCTCCTAATGGTGGTGGAGGATGTTTTCCTGGCAAAACCAACAGCCTAGTAACCTCATTACACAGGGTTTCTGCAACACATGGAAAAAGATGATCACTGACTGCTTTTAATAGAGGCTGTTATGAAACAGATAATACCAATATCTACCTTCTTCTAGACCATGAAAGGCTAAATTTAATTGATCATTTATTAACACCAAAATTTTCTGCATCATCACAGACCAGCTTTCTTCATCCCCTTTTGATTTTGGAAGCAGTGTGAGGCAATATGCGAGTTTCTAGATGTACCCAAGCAGATAACAGAACACATCAGATTAAGACCATGTGGGTATTTTTTTTTAATTTATCAGAAAACATTTCCATACAAAAACCGATAATTTAACATTAAGGACCAGGCATTCTGCTAAAATAGAAAAATAATAGAATAAAAAATTCATAAATGATGCTCCCATCATGATGGCTATTGACTAAGCAAAATGTGGCGGCAGGTAGAATTGTTTTTCCTTGTTTGGAAGTTGTATAAAAAATGAAATGGAAAATATAAATTTACAATTACAATTACAATATGATTGATCCCTTCTGAAAAAATGTATCAAACAAAATAAAAAGTACAACATCATCAACATCAACAGCACCTTTAACCCAAATTAATTGGGGTCGGTGGTAGATGAACCCAATGATAAATCGAAAAAAAGAACAAAAGAGAGAAGTTACAAAATAAAAAGTAAAATAGTAAAATTATTTTTTATGCAAAATGTGGCTGCTGCAGACATACAGAGGCAGACAAACAGTCCCCTTCCAATCTGTTCTTATACCAACTATCCAAGCATACCCTAGAGAGAAGCTCTGAAATTTGATGAACACATTACCTTTGACATATCTAGACTGCATCTTCCAGACAAAAGTTTTAAAGCAATAGCAGATTCAACCTGCATAAATTTAAAACACTCATCAAAATGTGAATACAGCACCAAGGGAGCTTGAATAGTTTCCTCAACATTTTCCCTCATAGAAGCAACAAACATAATTGGTACCAACCACATGCAAACATGTCATGTTCATTATCTTTCAATCATGCAGAGATAGAGAAACACCAAAGAGAATTGACTACAATAAGAAAATCAGTGTCAATACAAGTGCATATGCAGATACAATCTGCAAAAGCATCAACGTCCCAATTATGCAAATCTTAGGTGCATCCCTTGTATGTTTGACGACTCATTTTTAAGATTATTAAAGTAAATATAAAGAAATACGGCTTTACTATCTTTTTAATCCCTAAATTTTTCAAAATTTCTGTTTTAAGTCCCCTAACTTTTTAATTCTAATTTTAGTCTCTTAATTTTTTTTCGTGGGTACTTTTATTCCTTTAAAAGGACTAAAAGTAAGAATGAAAAAAAAAAGAGTTAGTAAGGACAAAAAAAAAAGTTAAAGGAATAAAAACAGATCAAATAAGTTCAGGGGCTAAAAACAAAAATTCTTAAAAGTTTAAGGACTAAAAAGATAATAACCCAAAAATACATTAGGAAAATAAAACCTGGTTAGAACAATTTAATAAACATAATTATATCCTAAGTATTTGTTTTATTAAAAAAAAAAATTGTTTTGAGAAAGAGACGAGAAATACTGACAATAAAAATAATCCTCTACAGCTAAAAAATGCAAAGAGAAGAACATAAAATTAAGAGCATGAAGCATGTAGCACAACATGCCGATCTCTCTGAATATATCTACAGCATCAGCATGTTAATATTTGCCAGCCTAATGATAAATAATGTCACAGTTTACACACACAATCACCATCAATCTAGGAGCAAAAGGAACATAGTAGAAGTCAAAAAATGAAAGATAATGGTGAAATTAAAAGAAAAGGAACATATCAAAATTACCATTTGAGTTTGACGTTCTTGCTCTGGTAAAACAAGTATTAAAGAGGTAGTAGACTTCTAAGAAAAAAAGATCTAATCATGCATACAGAAATTAAGGACTTGCAAAAAGGGAAGGAGAAGCTTACACTATCATAATGATTACGAATAGAAAATGGGAATGAAGTTATTATGGTACATAACAAATGAACTGCAGCATCCTGCATACACCACAATTCAAATAATAAAAAAGTTGTAAGCAAATAAAGCAGATAATTTCCGTCCAAGGAAATGGCATATGAGAATTGACAAATAAAAGGGTCTAGTGTCAAGAGCACACAAAGAATATCTTATATTTAAAGATTTGTCTGGAACACTGCATTCAGCAAAAACTTTTTATCTTCTGCATTTGCTAAGTTTAACACAAGACATTTATATCTCTTAGTGTATACCTATGCATGAGTATGTGAGAGAGGTTTTGAGGAAACTGTTGCATGCATGCTTACAATAGTTTAGTTATTCTTTCTGATTACATTATTTGCAGTATGAGATGAACTAAATGATTCTGTCCATCAACATATACTGTATATTGATAATGTTTCACATATAATGATATCAAATGCAATTCTATGATATGCCCAAACCAACTTCAACCCAAGAATTTCTCCCTTGATTGTTATTAAGCACTTACCCATATTGCCTCTGAGTTCTCATCATTCAACATCTTCAAAGTAGGCTGAACAACTTTCACAGCACAGGAAGATGAATCTTTCTTGATCTTAGGATATCCACCTAACCTATTTTGCAACAGAGAGTTAGTACAGGTAGCTGCAAGCTATTTTAATGAAGACAGATTCACCAGGACTAAGACAATGGCTCCAAGATTGTACTAATTTGATTCAAAATAAATAGCAATAAGTGAAAAATATTCCATAAAATAAATATTGGAAATATTTAAACATTACGACCAAATGCATGTCTATATTAATTTTGTTTCTATAGTGGTTCTGGGAGCTATATTTAATCAGAAATTTAGTAAGCATTTAAGTAGATGGAATGTCAAATTTAAGCAACTTGAAAGGACCATTCATTGTTCTCAAACTTGCAAATTAACTTGTAAACTTGACCAAGTTTAGGAGTTTAGGTTCATGAATCATGCCACCTTGCTAACAAACTCGAACAGTCAGACTTGAACAAGCTCAGCTTGACTCCATTAGGATCAGATAAACTCAGTCAATCAAACTAGTGATTCCCCAGTCAAGTTTGCAAGTTTGCTTGAGGTGCTGAAAAAACTCAAAAATGCCAAAAATGGGACCATTTAGTTAGGTCCTCCCTGTTTTTTTGGTTCTATTATGCACTTGCTTCCCTATTCATGAGACCTCTAATTTGCCTCTTTCACGATGACCATAATTCTGTCGCTTAAAAATTGCTTTCAGCCAGTCTCCATTGACAACGATTGTTCATCCGGCAAACCTCCAAGCTGCACAATGTTCACTTGTGGGCGGGCAAGGTGTAGCTATGATAACCACCCATAAACTGCAACCCCTTCAAATCAATAACGAGCAGTCAAGCACAACCCCAACAAAGATGCAAATTTGCAACAACCACTCGCTTGGTTGTCCACCTGCAAATCAGCAACCCATGCAATATGGCACGAGGGCTGTAATAATTGTGATCTGTGATTGTGATATGCAACTGCTTGTTTGCTCACTTGCTTGGTATCAACAAGGTAGCAACTACCTCTGGCCTCTAAATGGTTGCTTGACTACAATTCTGAAACTTAAATTGTGAACAAGGTTCCCTCTGCCCTCTACATGAACAAGGTGCCGTTGTTCCCTTTTTTTCTTTCTGGACTTGCAGTATTTGTTGAGAATTGAGAACTGAAATCACTGTGAAAGTGTGAACTGTGATAAATGATATCCCCACGTTGGCTGATGAGGGCCTAACACAACCCTATGAACCCTCCCTTTTTACATTGAGTATAATTTAAGGTATTATATTTAATTTAGATACTATGATTAGTTTTTGAAATATTGTTTTTTAATTAACTAAACTCTTGTAAATTTATGAGTCAAGTTTATGAACCCTCCAAGAGTTTAGGCAGACTCGAGTTTGACAACCTTGACCTCACCCTATTGATTATAGAGTATAATGCATACACAGAGAACAGTAAATTAGTTACAGGCAATGTATGTGGCAACCACACAACAGCTTGTGGACAAACAGAGAGAGGAAGAGAAATTTATAGCAAGAGATTCAATTAATAGGAAACTCTTTTGGTGGGAAAAGAAATACTCTAACCTTGCAAATAAATCAGACATTGAAGCACAAGCAGCTACCCTCACTAAATGAGAATCTGCAGGTGACTGTTTTAAATAAAGATCAAGGAACACATCACAATTGTGCATAACAAAAGTAAAATTTTTGCAGAGATTTGACAAAAGATGCATATAAACAAGAGCATCTATGTTTGAGAACACATGTACTTTAAAAGATTCAAATGTGAAGTCCAAGACGAAAGATAAAGACATCGTATCAGATAAATGATGTTTAACATTAATCAGTAACAAATCATGTAGAAAAAAAAAATACGGTCCTCATCATCCAACACAAGAAAGGAAGCTTCACGAACTCAAGAATGCCTTACAGAAAGAATAGCACATTTGGTAATCCCAAAAGGCATCAGCCAAAGATAGATAGATGATTTACTTAACGGCGGAATGCCTTTAACTGTAAAGGCAAACCTATAGATTTTCATAAACAACAAATTGATTAGTACCATATCATGAAATTCAAAATGGTATGGATTAGATTAAGCCCTCTTTCAAGTATTAGCACTGGCTTATATCTTGTGCAGGATAACATACAAAATATAACAGGTAGAAAGTGTCAATTTTTTTTAGATCCAGGATTGGACCCAGGGATATCCCCATAGCCAAAAGCCGTGGGACTACTTCCCCGAGAAGTATAGCACCAGGTAAGGGACAACTCCTCTAACCACAGATGCTGCTCTATTTGCATAACCAGGGATCGAAATTCGAACCCCCGTCATATGCTTAAAAGACCCAAGCTACTAGCCACCACTAGTGAGCATCACTCAGGTCTAAATTCATCTACTACCCTAAACAACAGCATATCTACATCGAACACCACTTCATATCCCCAAAAACAAAAAATTCCAGATAGCAAAAGTACCATCTACATGCATATCAAAAGAACAACTTGGTACCTGTAGAAAAGACAGCAACTTTTCGAACCACACAGTGTAAGATTCTAGGAAACGCTCAGAGCTGCACTCTTCACAAGTAACCCCCAACAGCGAGATACCCGCCCAGCATTTATCTGGCTACAAAAGAAAAAATGCACACATAAACAAAAAATAGTATTCGCAAAAAACAATAAGAAAAGTGAAAAAGTTGTGTTTTTTTTGTTACCATGTTGGTAGAAAGGAGGGAGTAAATGCGGTCGAGCCAGGAAGCCAGTGCGGATTTCCATGCTTCGATGAGTTTGGGGCGCGTGGAATCTGCGAAAGAGTCTGAGAGAAGAGAGTGTGTTTTGATCAACGAAACGGCCTTGGAGAGTTCTGAAGGGTTCGAAAAGGGGCGTTTCTCGTCGGGGAGGTGGTCTCTGATGAGGGTTTGAAGCAAGCGGGGTTTGAATGCGACGTCGTACATGTTCCCGAAGTGGTCGAAGGCCGCCATTGGAACCCTGCAACCTCGGAGTGTGCTGCTACGGCGGCGCGAAAACGAAGTGAATTGTGAAAGGAAAATAAAATTGTATGCTTAATTACTCTGTTAACGGGTTGGGTCGGAGTGTAACATATTGGGTCAATCGGGTTGGTTGAGACTCATGATTATTATTTCAGTTAAATATTCAATTTAATTCTTAAATTTATTGAAAGTTCACAATTAAGTCCCTATAAAATGAGTATAAATGAGTGAGGAAATAGAAAGATAAAAGAAAGAATAATTGTGAAAAGAGATGTAGAAAAAGTAAAACTAGAAAAAAAAATTAATCATGTGACATTAAGTTCAGACATCTCATTAGACATTTTTATTTGGGTTAATAAAAAATTAATTATACGATTAATTTAATTTTTTTACACATTCAAAAAGACAATTTTATTTTATATCTTTCATAGACTCAATAAATTCAACAATCAAATCGAATATTTTCTTTTATTAGTAGGGTGTTTTGTTTTACATAATTTTTAAGTATGTTATTTAGAAACATATTTCGTTACATTTTTCATATTTTTGAATTTTGAAAAAAATCAAAATAATTTAAATAAAAATAAAGGTTATGTGTGTTAGATTATAATTGTTGATATTTTCATGAAAATATTACTTCGTATTCCTATTATGAGAATAAAAATATATAAAGTATATGATAAAAAAAGTTATAACATTCTCAAAAATTAACAATATTTATGAATAATTTTTTAAAACTTATAGCAAATTTAAGAATACATTCTCATGATTACATTTTAGAAATGAATTTTTAACACACAATGTTTGCCATAAATCACATTATCATAAATATTATGACTTAAAAAGTTATTCTTTTGTATATTTAAAAATATGTTTAGTTTCATTTTTGTATCATTTGGTTATCTTTTAATTTTTAAACAACTTTAAAAATGAAAATTACTTTCCTTATTTAATAATATCACTTTATTTTCATTCTCATGAGAATAAAAGTGTATGAAAATATAATAAAAATAAAAGTTAATAAGTTATAACATTTATAAAATTAATAATATTCAGAAATAATTGTTTAAAACTTATAACAAACATAAATGTGTAACATTCTCATATTTACATTCACAGAAATCGACTTTTAATCCATTTAACAAACTCATTTTAGCCTTAATTTATAAGTATTATGAGACTATTTTCGTGCACCAATAGCCCCTCAACACTCGTGGAGGCTCACGCCGTCCCTTTATTTAACATTTTCAATTAATTGCAGTTATGACTATTATTAATTGCAATAGTTAAGTTTATTTAACATAAACAATAAGCAAAAGTATTCATTGAATTGATAGGTTAACAAATTATGAATTTATTATTTTTTACAAACATGTAATATTCACTTTAAATAATTTAAATGTTGTATATTTTAATCACAAATATGAATATTATTTTACAAACTAAACTTTAATTATGCATAAAACTTATAAAATAATTAAAATTAATAATTCTTTTACAATATATAACAAACAAAATTCAAAACTAACACAATAAAGTAACACGTTAAGAACCTATTTGGAGTGGCTGCAATTTTTTATTTTCAAATCCATTTTTTAAAATAAATTATGTTTAACAAAAATGAAATTGAAATGGTTTTCAACTCATTTAAAAAAAAAACTTTCACATTCATTTTTAAAAAATATATATTTTATGATTTTGATTTTTAATTTTTAAAAAACTCACACTTTTTACATTTGACAATTACTCTTCTTAGTATTATTTGTTATCACTATTATCACATTATTTACCACAATTAATTGTAGAAGTACTTTTTTATTACAAAATTACGTAAAAAAAACCTTCATTCTTATTAAGATAATTGATTTTTTTGGTGATTATGAATAGGTGACTCAAATAAAAAATAACGTAAATGATTGAAAAGATAATAATAATAAAAATGAATTTGGTCCAGTAAAAAAAAAAAAGAAATCCTGGCACATAGAGGTGCGTGAGGTATGTGTCATGGGAATAAATTAGGTTGGAGTATTCGCTTGCAATAGAGATGGAACATAGAGTGATATATGAGAGCTTTTATAGAAAAAAGATTTCAATTTCTCATCTTTTAGAAAAATATTAAAATTATACATTTTTTTTAGTTGTTTAAAATTTTGTTTTAAAATTTCAAAAACCTAAATACATTATATAAAAACATTTAAATAATGAATTTTAGATAAAAAGAATTTTAAATTCTATCATAAATTACTTTCGTAAGTTAAAATCTTTTATCCAAACATACTCTAAAAATCATATCAATGAGTGATTAAATGATAAAATAAATATATTTTATATTGTGGATGCATAATTATTAAACTCGCAATAATGATATTAATAATAAGAAGATTTTTAACAATAACAAGAAATTGTAATGACATATTTTCTAAATCTCTAACAATAGTAATAAGTTGTGATGACATATTGTGTGAATATGTGACAATAGTAACAAATTGTATGTATAAAAATAAATAGTAACAAATTGTGACAAGATGTATTTTTTATGAATTTAATGTATAAAAAATATTTAACACAAATGATTACAACATTACAAGTTCATAAAATAATTTGATTTTTTTGTGGGCAAAGGCAAACACATAATTAATTGATTTAGCTAAACTGAGATATGGAATAAACTTAATTGAGAAAGGGCAGTCAAACAAATGTATGCACTTCGCACTTCAAGAAGGAAACCGATGTGTGTCCGTTCCGGTACTTGAACATGATAAACAACTATTTGCAAATTTGAGAAATACCACTCCATGACATCAGTAGCTATCTGATAACTGATGTCTTTATTTTTCAATATCTATTTTCTTCATTTTGTTTGCTATTACCGTGTGCACTAAAAAAACTAATTCAAAGTAAGTTTGTTTAGTGTGTTCGGAAATACACTGACAATACATAATAGTGTTTTTTCACATCCAAACCGTACTATCTATGCAAAAGTTAGTATTCTTTACATCCACGTAACTCTCCTGTAATGTCTAAACAAACACGTGATTAATCAACTTGATTTCAATTTGACCAAACAAGCAAATTAAAAAGATCATTAAATATGATTGGATAAAATTGGTTTCTCACTCAATATTAAACCAATCAAACTCTTCTATACATCTATTTTTTTAACAAAATTTAGAAATTCATGCAAAATTAATTTATAAAAAAAACAAACGCACGTGTACTATTTCACAACTTTTTGTCATAATTCTACAATGGTTGGGTCAAGTAACTTTGGTGAAATGATTGCTACACTAACAAGATGGGGTGTTTGTTGTAACCACTGGTGGTGGGGGCATAATAGGAGGGGACGCGATGGAACTAGGACTTTAGATTAGTGTAGATAATTTATTTTTAAAAAAAATTTATAATTTTTATTATAATATTGGATAGTTGGGTTTAAACAAAAAGATAAAAGGTATAAAATATAAAATTTTAAGATAAAGATTTACATTTTATTAAAATAAGAAGATACATTTACTTACTCTTACATGTGATATGATAAGGAGATTTAAATATATAAAACTAGGGGGTACAAAATATAAAATTATTAAGTGCAAAATATAATATTTTAGGAGAAATATTAGTGATTTCATTGAAATGAGGGAGTGCATATGTCCACGCTCACATATACATAGATCCACCGGTGAGGGGACGGGCATAAAAAAATTATATATAAAAGTACTTCGAAGATAGTACAAATCTAATATATAAAAAAAATCTATTACAAAAATTAAAATTATTTCACTTAACTCTTACTCTAAATGTTTTCATATTGTTAAAATCATGTATAATTGAATCTATGCTAAAACTCAAAATAATTTATTTTTCAATATATGTAATCAAAGAATTATCAAGAAATTGGTCATTCATTTTATTTCGAAGTCTGGTATTGATTATCTTTACATGCAGACAAATTGCAAACATGGTGGATTGATGAACAACCTGACAAATTCTAGTGAGTCTTAATAAAATAATTCACAATTTAAAATCAAACTCAAAGTAATAATATGAAGATAAGAGGTAAGAAAGACACAATTAATTTTAGCGTGCCAATTGGGTAAAAAACCACTATGTTCAAATTGGATAATCAATCCAATGGATAATTCTACTATGATAATTTAATTTTGTGTACAAGAGTTCCTAATATCCTAGTTTTCTAGTTTATCCTTACATAACAATTATCCCAACTGGTATCCTTATTTCCAAAAAAAAAAACTCTCGTCTCAATTCACCAAGAACAGAGACAGACTGATATCCTTGTTTCTCAGTCAGTTAGAAGTCGCACATCTCAATTCACTAAGAACAAAGACAGAACTAGTATCCTAGTTTTTTAGCTGCGGCCTCTTCCAAAATCAAGAAGAAGGAATAAGTTATCTCCACGCTTTTATTCCTTAAGCCATTAGGTACTTTTAAATCATGATGGAGAGTTAAATAATCAGACTTATCAAACACTTCTATATGATCTCGCAATTCTCTCAATGATGCAAACATAAAAATAAACTCGTTAAAGCTCTAATATTATTTGGCTAGAATGTATACTATAAACACAAAAATATGTTTTTATTTATACTAATTTAAGCATATGATTTAACCAATTTTTGAATACAATCCTAAAAATACTCTATCATATTATATAATGTAATCTTAAAAATATTTTATCTTATTATATAATAATGTAATATAATCTTAAAAGTATTCTTTTTATATTAGGTAATACAATTTTAGAAATATTTTATTCTATTTTTTAATATAATATTAAAAAATATTATATTCTATTTTTGAACTCCAATAATAATAAGATAAAATGAAATGACTTTTATTTGACCCACATATTGTAAAATTATTTTTTTAATTTTTAATATATATATATATATATATATATATATATAATAAAATTTTAGCTACGTCCGCCTATGAGTTGTACCCAAACCTTATTTTAAAATTTCACTGTTATCTAATAACAAAAACAGAAAATCTCCTATCCACATTCCACTCTATTTCCCGAAATAGTCCAAAGTTGGCTATTGCCTAAATTGACACCTGATCCAATAGCAGAAGCACAAGCCAAGGGTAAAACTGAAAATTTACCGAAACTTAGGGCTGAATATAAATTTCAGAGGTGGCAACTGGCATCGGCAATAGAAGAGAATTTTGGTTTTGCTGTTTTTTTACACTCAGAAAAAACAGAGAAACGCAAACACGAGCGAGAACAGCGAGCGAAGGAAAGGAAAAAAACAGTCTGTTACCCCAGAGATCTTCTCTTTACGTGCTCATTTGAGGACCCAATTCTTCTTCTTCTTCTTACGGTGCTTGGATCTGCACTTTTAGGTGTTTTCTTTCATTCCCGCAAGCGAACTCGGTCACGGGTCAATTCCAATTTTGGGCGCTAGTTTTTCCCGCACGACAAAAGGTTCCTCTTTTCTTCGCAATTTTGGGTACCCTTTTAAAAAAAAATGAATTTTTTTGGCTCTAACAATTCCAATTTTGCGCAGCTTTCGGGAAGTATTTGTTGGGTGGTCGAAGGTCGAGAAAGGTTCTAGATTGGCGTGGCTTTGGTTCGTTTGAATCCTGAAGGGTTTTGTTTGCTTCGAAACCCACAATTCGCCACACTTCATGTGAGTTTTCTTCACTGTTTCAATTCCTACACGAGTTTTTTTTTTAACATTGCGTTTGAATATTTCTCAAAGGTGAAAATTGAGAGAGAATTGGGATACGAAAACGATTTTTTGCTGAAATCCGTGCAGATTATAGATAACTGTTTGAAATTGGTGTTAGTATTCTAAAATTCGTATGTGCTTGTGTGAATTGTAGTGTTTTCTTTCATGGATTTTTCCCCCGTTGCCAAAAGTGCTCTTCGAGGGCTAACCTGGTCTTAAGGTGGTGATTAAGTAATGCCCTGTTAAAATTGGTGACTCTAGGGTTTGATTTCTTGACGTTTCTGGTAAACTTTGTGGAAGGATACAGTCTACTTCCACCGCCGGTCACAATTGAGTTTTCTCTTTTTTGAAAGCGGAAACTTTTATCTTTTCAAAGCCTACTCAATCAAGTTCCTGTCACCTTAATGAAAATTAAAGGGAAAAGCATGAATTTTAGTTATTAGTATAATCGAAATTAAAGTAATTACAATTAATCATCCAAGTTTTAAGCATAGTAGTATAGTGGTGTTATAGTGGGATAGCAGAGTGGATTAGCCTTGGGCTGCTATTGGATTCAAATAGTAGAACGGTTTTTAATTTCAACAATGGCCATAACGGCTTTTTTGGTGCTATAGTGGTGCTACCAAGATAACGGCTTTTGGTGCGCTAAAGTGGCGCTACCAAAATAACCCATTTTTTACCCCTGGAACATCATTGTTAATCATCTGAGTTTTAAGCATAGTAGTCAATAGCGCACGATAGTGGTGCTACAGCGGGACGAGCAGAAGGGCTGCTATTGCAATCAAATAGTAGAGCGGTTTTCAATTTCAACAACGGCCATAACGGCCAAAATAACGGCTTTTTGCGCGCTGTAGTGGTTCTACCAAGATAACGGCTTTTGATGCGCTAAAGTGGTGCTACCAAAATAACCCATTTTTTTACCCTTCGAACATCATTGTTAATCATCTGATTTTTAAGCATAGTAGTCAACAGCGCACTGTAGTGGTGCTACAGCGGGATAGCGGAAGTGCTGCTATTGGATTCAAGTAGTAGAGCAGTTTTCAATTTCAACAACGGCCATAACGGCCAAAATAATGGCTTTTAGCGCGCTAAAGAGGCACTACCAAAATAAGCCATTTTTTTACCCCTGGAACATCATTGTTAATCATCCGAGTTTTAAGCATAGTAGTGAATGGCACACTATAGTGGTGCTACAACGGGATAGCAGAAGGGCTACTATTCTATTGCAAATAGTAGAGCGGTTTTCAATTTCAACAACAGCCATAACGGCCAAAGTGTTTAACGGCTTTTTGCTCGCTGTAGTGGTGCTACCAAGGTAACAGCTATTGGCGCGCTAAAGTGGTGCTACCAAAATAACCCATTTTTTTACCTTTGGTTTGACCTCTATTTCTTCACACTTTACACAATTACTTTTTATCCTGTATTATGGTTTTTCTTCTTCCTATAGACTTCCCAATTCATATTTTCCTATTTCTTTTATATGTAATTTGTTAGGTTCTTTTTTTAATTAATTTCACCATCATCTTTCTTTTTTTCTTTTACTTCATTACCATGTTCTTATTGCTCTTAGATTGATGGTGATTGTGCAAATAAACCGTAAATTTACCACGAATTTCTTTAATTTTGGGTTTTTTCGTTTTGTTTTTGATTATTTATATGTCTACTATAAATATTTACTTTGTATTATAACATTTAAAATAGCGATCATTGTGCTATCCAAGATTGATAACAGAGTTAGCTACTATGTGCCGCTATCGGAGACTGATAACTATCGTTTTAAGGTTATTTATTTCCATGAAATGAGCAAAAAGGATATCTGCATATCAGCTACTCATTTGGCTACGCAAGCACAGCCTTCTAGAAACCCTGAAGTTTTAGTTTTTCAGAATTCATTGTTTTTACCCCTTCATTTCAGATTTGGATTATAAATGAATCATAGTATCCAAATGATTGAAATGAATACGTCCTTTGATTATATAAGTTACTTCTGGTCATTTCAGATTTGGATTATAAATGAATCATGGGGCAACTTTGTTGCATGTTTAGCTTTTTCCTATTCTATACATTTGTGTTTTTCTTAAAATGCTTCTGTGGATACCTTATCCACTCGTACTGTATTTCCCTTGTTTTTTTCTTTAATATAATTTTTACCTTACTATCATGCCCTTATATGCAGAACATATATTTATTATGAAATCTTGCAATTGAAACCTCTTTTGAGTTTTGACATTTATGGATGAGAGATACCTTGTGTCATATAATAAATTGCAGTTGTTAATGACTTAATGGTTCAACAGCTCATGAAAGATTGACTCATGGATCCTGAAGGCAAAAAGTTTGGAGGAGGTAAAAAGTTTGTTACATTAGTGGTCTACATTATGTTATTTTACACAAATCTTTGTTGGTTGTCTAATGTTGTATTATTATTATTATTATTATTATTATTATTATTATTATTATTATTATAATTATATGCCAATCCTGATTTCCTATCTGCATGGCATTGACTGTACAAGTTATCCAACTGGTGATACTTAAGTTAAATTTTCAATCAGTTAGTATTTTTAACTTGAATAGTATCTTCATTTGCCCCTTTAACAGAATTTTAACTTAGTCAATTAGTGCCTGTTGAAAATTTTCAAATTGAATGGAAAAAGGAAAAGGAAGAATATATTAAATAATAAGAATGAATTTTTGTTAGACTTATGATATAAAATATTAATTTTGTACTCTTATTATACTAACAATCTGGGTTGATGAGATGGAAGATTCACTGTTTAGCTGAAGGATAGCATGAGGATGAATTATTTTTCAATTCAATTTTTGTGAAATTGGTTTTTCCTTTTCTTTATGGCATTATACTATTAGCATGGACATACATTTGTCATAAATTTTCTCATCTAACATAAAAATTGATATCAACATGTACATTGATTATATATTTTTGTACAAAGAAGATAAACTCTGTTACTCTAATTTTCAACTATGGTATATAATAGATTTATGCGTGAACCCAAATAACAAAGCATGTTGTGTTGACAGAAACTCACAGTTTGCTATTTATTTTACAAGTGCTTAAATGTGATTATTTCCTGGTATATGGATGAAAAGAAATTGGAAAACGTTGATATAAAATGCTCTAAGCATTTGTTCAGGATTTTGAGCCATATATAAAAATTACCCTGCAAGCTTCCCTTTTTAAAATTTTTGTCGTATTTTCTTGTGTGTATTTTTGTTGTCATTAATACTGTGGGTTTTTGAACCATTAGGACCAAGGGAATTGACTGGTGCTGTGGATCTTATAAGTCATTTCAAATTACTATCCCACTATGAGTTTTTCTGCAAGAGGTCTCTTCCTGTGTCAATTGCGGACACACACTACCTTCACAATGTTGTAGGAGACACAGAAATAAGAAAAGGAGATGGGATGCAATTGGATCAACTTATTCAGAATACATCTTCATTCAGAGATACAAATGCTCGTATACAGCCTTTTGACCTAGATGTTCTCAAGGAAGCTTTTCAATTACGGGAAACAGCTCCCATTGATTTGCCTGCTGTAAGAAATTTTCTTTGATTTTGATCATACTTAATTTGCTTTTCTTGCCGAA
>PYAF01000437.1:849725-859864 GCA_007407185.1 Glycine tomentella
AGAAAAGGAGATGGGATGCAATTGGATCAACTTATTCAGAATACATCTTCATTCAGAGATACAAATGCTCGTATACAGCCTTTTGACCTAGATGTTCTCAAGGAAGCTTTTCAATTACGGGAAACAGCTCCCATTGATTTGCCTGCTGTAAGAAATTTTCTTTGATTTTGATCATACTTAATTTGCTTTTCTTGCCGAAATCAATTGACATGCTATCACTTTTTTTCTTCTAAAAATTAGTTGAATGTGTTCTTTTTTGACATATATGAATGCCACTTATTCCTTAATTTTTTTCCTTCCCTAATAGGCAGAGAAAGGGATTCCAACTATTGCAGGAAAATTAAAAGGTGAGAATAAAGACAAGGAGAAGAAGCATAAAAAGCACAAAGACAAGGACAAGGATAAGGATAGGGAGCATAAGAAGCACAAGCATCGTCATAAAGACCGTAGCAAAGACAAGGACAAGGACAGGGACAAAAAGAAAGATAAAAGTGGACATCGTGATTCCAGTGCTGATCACTCAAAGAAACACCATGAAAAGGTTGAGAGATTTTAGATGGCTGCATCTACATTGTTCACATTGGGAGTAAATAATGTTCTAAAAGTCCTGCCATGCCATAACATTGCAAATTTGCTTTATGGAATTTTCATTTGTTGATGATAACGTGTTACTCAATTGTTTTGTGATTTAAGATCCGGTGAGGGACATCTGTTTCATCTAGCATTTTAAAGGGGCTTTGCTCCACATTTTATTTGGACATGTTGCAAACATTTAGTTCTATTTATTAATCTTTTTTAATTATCTGTATTTCAGAAAAGGAAGCATGATGGAGACGATGACGTTAATGATGTGCACAAACACAAAAAGAGCAAGGTAATAAAGGAAAGATGCCTTGTCTTAGGATAAGCTTCCAAACATTTTTCTCTCTTTTCTATATACATTTCTGAAATATTTATCTCTTTGTAGTTGATCGTGTCCAATCTTTAATGAACTTCTCCGTTCAATTTTCCAATTTCATTGCAGCACAAGAGCTCAAAAATTGATGAAATGGGGGCAATTAAGGTTGCAGGCTAAAATGGTTCCGTACAGTAGTTCACTTCTTTTCCTCAATTGGTTGTTGTCATTTGTTAAAATTTGGAGGGGTCTTTCAATTGACATCATCAAATTTCTTGAGGTACATTTGCCACAATCTTCAATTTATCTTCAGCCATAGTTGACGGCTTATTAATATATGATAACAATGTCTTCTATTTTCTTGCAGGGTAGCTAGTGATCTGACTAAAGATTATCATGATGGTGAATTCACCTGATGAAGGAAAAGGATGCAGGTAAAATTGGATGAAGATAAACTTTTTCCCCCCTTTTGTACAATAACAATTACCTTATAGGATTGCCAGTAATTTGCAAAACTTTAGTCTTCTTCCTTTTCCCAGTCTTTTGGAGCACTGGATATCTCAACGTGTATACATTATTTTGGTTTTTTTAACATATTTTGTAGTGTTCTTAATTAATTGGTAGTTTAAACTAGAGGTAACAGTTTCTTCTTTAGGTTAATTGAATTAACTATGGGGGTATGTAAATTGATTGCATTCCCCCATATCATGTATGTAACAGTTGGAATGCCCCATGCGTTGAATGTATGCCTTGACCTCAAGCATATATCATCCTCTATTGTGTTATTTGATCCGTGTGGTGACATTACTATCACTGTACAAGGTTCATCAATTACCTTTGAATGAGATGGGATGGGCCTCTCCAACAAATGGCTAGGGTTAACAACCTCTAGTTAGTGTTTTTGTAATGCAAAATATCCTGTACTCATAACAGGACTGTGAATGTGTTACTTTTAAGTAACCTCTTGACTATTTATTTTTTGCTTCTACTATATATATATATATATTTGGTAGCGGTATGAGATTTTTTAAATATTTTAGAATTTTATTTAACTCCGAATTACATTAGGTTTACAATTCATAGTTTTTAGTTAGCTTTTGAATTTAAAGCGTATTATGTTTCCATAAAAGAATCTTTTTACAATAGTCTATACTTTTTTTAAAAAGGTAATGTTGGGAGTAATTTAGTTACTTTATTAATTGAGAAAGATTTAATTTTTATATTTCATTATACAAAATTAATAATGGATTTTGTATGGTACATTTTTGAAAAGAATATATTTTATATTTTTACAAAGGTCTTAATGTAAACTTTCTTTAAGTCTTGAATATCCTTGAGTCAGCCTTGTACTGAAATGGGCTGATTTTCAAACTATTTCTCAACTACGAACGAGTTTAGACAAGCCACATAAATTGCCAAGGTGAACTTGAAAAAGAATCTATTCATATGATTGTTGTGGAAATGGTTTTAATAATGAAGATTGTGAGGATTTGACTGCGAAAAGTGGAAGTTAAATTTCGAAGATTTGGTTATTAACATCGAGAGGGATACATATGCTGAAAAGCCCAAGGCCCAGTAATGCATAACAATCTAACGAGCCTTTCTTTTTGCCACCCCTTTTTTCACTGCAAACTTTTTTTTTTTCACTTAAAAATTTCTAAAATAACTTCACTCTATTTTAGAAAATATAATTCCCTTTCCTGTCCTTGCCCTCACCTGGCACCTCTTCTTTCAACCGCTGCCAGTCAGGTGGTGGCTGCCGTCCTCCTCCCCCTCTCACTTTTTAATACACTTGCCTTCTATTGTTATTGTCGGCTTCATCCCCAATGCGAGTGTTAGTGCTGAGATGATTTTATTTTTTCTTATTGGATAGTGGATTTACTGGAAACTAATTTCTGAAACTTGAAGCTATGTCTTAGAATGAAATGCATGATTGACCACTTGCTGTGAACGAAATGTATAAGCACAATTAGAGATTAGATTGTTATGATTGCATGCCAATTCTTTAAAAGGAAAAAAAAAAACAAAGTTTTTGAAAGTGTTAAATTTAAGAAGAGGTGTTTTTTGAAGATAAAAAATACAAAATCACAGAAAGAAAGAGAATGGAAAGAGAATTGATTTTTTTTTTTACCCAAATAACACTAAAAAGGACATACCATTCTCTCAACATTATTTTCCTTTACTATTTTTTTTTTCAACCCGACTTCCCTTGAATGTTTTTTTTTGGTTACGTTAGGAAGTCAAGATATGAATCCAAACTTCTTAACGTGGTGTTTTTTTAAAAAAATTCTGGTTATATTTTAAGAAATTATTAAATTATAATTATTTTGTATATGTTATGTATAATTAAAGTTTAGCATGTGCAAAAATAATTATATTTGTGATTAAATATACATTGAAATTATTTATGAATATTACATGTTTGTCAAAATTAATTAATTAATTTTAAACTAATAAATTTAACTAATACTTTTTCCCATTGTTTTTGTTAAATATAATTAATTATTACAATTAATCAAACTCAAACTTAAACTTAAAATTAAAATAATTAATTGAAAATGTTACAATAAAGGGAAAAAATAATATCACAAGTGGCCTCCAATGAAATATTACAATGATTATGTTAATTAAATCTAGTTAACAAAAATAATGAAAAACTTCGTCAAATTATTTCTGATCATCATTTTTTTTTGTTTCAATTGTTGTAATAGTTATTTAAATTAATAACAACTTTTGAATTACAATTATGAATATTATTAATTGTGATAATTAATTTTATTTAACAAAAGCAATGAAAAAAATTAGTATTAATTAAATTGATTAGTTACGAATTAATTAATCAATTAATTGCTTTGACAAACATGTAATATTCATCAGAATATATTTTAATCATATTTTTTTTGGTACAAACTAAACTTTAAAAAAAGCATAATTCAGAGAAGGGAAGTCAGGCTATGGGGATGGGGAAAGATGGTAGAGAAATAATGTTGGGAGAGTGGTATTGGGATAAATAATTTTTCTTTTTGTGTTATTTGGGTTAGAAAGTCAAGAGAAAAGGAGTGCAAATAGAACTCAAATAACTGAGAATTTTATTTTCTTTCGTCAGGCCTTTGTTAACATGAAGCCCAATAGTAAATGCCTATAGGCTCAGCCTTACAATAGTTCTTGAGTAAAAGTGTAAACCATTGGTTAATGAAATCGGCACGTTGATTAATTTGGTTTCTCAAACAGGCACATTAATTTGGTCTATAACTACTAACATTATCAAATTGGTCAATTTCATCTTTAATATATGGATCAAATTAAATAATGACAACAATGTTAAGATTAAATTAACTAATAGTAGTAGTTATTAAAATCAACAACAAAGTTACATTTTCATGACATCAATTACTATACTAACTGGTAGTTATCAAAATTAAGGATTAAATTTGTTTGCTCACAATGTGAAAGACCATATTGGTAGATGATGCCAATTTCAAAGATTTTTAAATTGATCTTTTACTCGATTTTTGAGCTGTTAGAGTCAGTAATATTAGTTTTATTACTGTATTACTCTTCACGAACCTCTGTTAGTTTGACCTAATAAACTAACTTCAAATACGAAATCCTAAACTGCTGTTTTGTTAAAAAAATATTTGACTTATTGGTGCACGAAACCTACTTTATCAGTTTTAGAAATGTGAAGCTCCAACGGGAGCATTGGCATTGATATATAGTTGTGTTAGATTTTGTTTGTATAGTCCTAAACACTTGATTGGGAAAGTCCCCAAAAAGGTACAAAAACATCGCTCGTGCTAGCTACTAGGCCTAGGCATCATAATTTTTTTAGTGGGTATATTAGGCACCATAATTTCGTAGGCTAGTAATGTTCACCACTACTTCACCATAATCCAAATGATTTCAACATTGAATTACTTAGCAAGTAACGAGGTGAAGATTATGAACCATATGTAAAGAATTGGTAGTTGAGAACTAATAATGAGTATAAAAAGTGTGCGATTTTATCCAAATCTAGGAGTAACTCTTCTTTTGTTTAATTATTGGTGATCTATAAGACGTAACTCTTTTTTCAGAAGTAGGTCCATTATATTGTGTGTATTTAATTGTAAATGTATTATTAATTGTAAATACAAAAAAAAAAAAAATTGGCATCTTTTGTCACCAACTTACATTCTTGTAAATTCACTCCAACCACTATATTGCCCACGCTCCTATTGTTAAAGCTACCCTTTTGAGTAGTGTTGGCACTTGCCTTTGCATGTGGCCACTATGGGTGATTTGGGGTTATAGAATATTCGGTCGATTATGTGCTTTTTTGGATGTTTTAGGCCTCCACACTACTACCTTTGCTTTTCTTCCCCTTTACCAGAAAGTTTTGGTAACATTTAATAAGTTTTCTTCCCTGTTTCTTTACCCGTTATAAGGATGATTTCTAATGATTTAATCGATTTCTTTTTTCTAACGGGGCTAGGTTTTGCAAAAAGTATTAATATCTCATAATATCACGAACTAATGTTCAAATTTTCATTGAGATAAGTTGCTATATATAATATCCTAAGATTGTCTTGAAAAATATACTTAAGAAACAAGAGAAAACATTTCTTTTTCAGAATAAGTTAACATGATCAATTGTATATATTTCAATTTTACAAAGTGATATGACATTTTCTTATTCATCCATAATGGTAAAAAATAAGTTAATTAATCTTTTATTCTAAGTTATATATAATTAAACCTTTCAAATCTATTTCTCAAACTTTAATTCTTCACATGTTAATGGTGCCTCAGCATTAGTTGATTATAAAAGAACATAAATTAGTTTGACCCTTTAGCTGCCCTGCCACTTTATTTTTCTAGATTGGTTTTATATGTCTTTATTTCAATCATGGGTAGCAGACCCATGTATCTCTAAATCTAATTAATGGTGCACATAATGACAAAATGATGTGTATTGAATCCTTGGAAACAATTGTCTTTTTGTTGCATAATGCAAAATAATAAGGCATTGTTGGCCATCTCTTTCCATGTGATATTTCCCTTATAAGAGAAATGCTCTACTGGGTAAGTGGGCATACAAGTATAGGACAATACAAGGGCCAGCTGTTTAGAAAAGTGAAGATTTTTTCTTTTAGCAAAGACCAATTATATGTCATAAAATAATAAAAAAAGATGGAATTTTAGAAGGAAAGGGACCATTATCTCCAAGCTGCACAATGAAAAGTAGCTCGTGGTACCACAGGAATAAATAAAAAAAACCTGCTTTTGTTGGTTAATGATGGTGGACAATGAACTGTTCAAATTAATAAAAATAATAACACTGTTTATTGGTGTGCTTAATTCATTTTTTCGAGAAAATAAACACTAAAGTAAAAAATGATCATATAATAATCCTACTTACAAATTGATGAATCATGAAATTTCTTGGGAATTTTAATTCACTTTTGGTCTGGACATAATACGCCTAAATTATGGTTTGCATTGCACATTTGATTTCGTACATTCTACGCCAGAAGATTTGCAATGGGGACCAACAATTGTTTTCAACTTTTTTTTCTCTTGGTTTCTTTTCTTTTTTGCACTTTTGGGGCATCCTAGAAAGTTGTTTTTTTTTTCAGGGGCTAAGAGAAAGCAAATATAGATTCCCTATTTCCATGCACCAAAGTGGCAAAGCATCTGAAAAACCCAAATTGAACCGTCCATAGATCAATTAGAAATGCTTCATTCTTGTTTTATTTATTTCTATTGATTCAGTTATATTTGCAAATACTATTAGAATCTTACGATAACAACTTAAATAATTGATTGACTTTTGTCATGGCTTATACTATTAATATGTGCTGTGGTATTCATATTGACATCATAAAATGTCTAAAGTTATAAGCATTATATTGAAGAGGAGGTTGTAGTGTAACGTCGATTGATGTTTGACAAAGCACAACTTGAGGTATTTAAACGTGACTTAAGAAGTGAAAAGATAGAAATATCTTAATCGAGAATTTAGCACATCCCATTAATTACGCTGTCTCAAAAAAAAAGTCGTGTCCTATAGTGACACCAGTGTAGTAACTAATAGTCAAATTATTAACAATAATACAGCTTAAACTGAAACATTATACATTTGGGATTCGACGTACTCCTTGACTCAAAATTCAAAAGTGAACAAAGATTCTGAGTCAAAGTGTAGAAACTGCATGAAGAAAAGTTTACCTTATACGCTGTAATAATATGGTTGGAAACTTGGAATCCCCAATGTAAAGTTTCAAACTCTAAATTAATGTTTCGGTTTAGTAATTAATTACATCAGACTTTTAATTCTAGCTACATTAATTATTTACATCAGGCTATAATAAATGATTTTATAAATCTGTCAATCTGAGTATAAAGTATTTTTCTTTGACCTTTTTTTGAAATCAATTTTCTTTGACCTTAAAAAATGTAGTTCGCTTAAGTATAACCAAACTCCATTAAAAAAACAACCCCTTAGGGTCTTCTTAACGATTAATGATCAATAAATTTGTTTTATTTAAGATTTTCTAGACAAATAATAAATTAATAAAAATATATTTACCATATTTTTTTAAAATAAATGAGTTGGGTTGATATTAATTTTTAGATATACTAACCTTTCCTCAAACACAATCATAATTTTAAGTTTCTCATATGATCATATGTCCATCTTAAATATATTCAATTCCTTCTTGTCACTCTAACATATTTATTTTAGGATAAATTATATTTTTAGTCTTTAAACTTTTTAAATTTTTCACTTTTAACTTCTAAATCTTTTTTTTAATCCTTTAAATTTTTTATCTTTATTTTTATTTTTTAAAATTTTTTCTTTCTTCCTTTAATCCTTTAACTTAAATATGTTATTAGTTCTTTAAATTGAACTATATTTTTTTAGTCTTCAAATTTCAATCTATTTTTTCTAGTTCTTCAAACTTAAAAAATACTCTTTTTTAGTCCTTTTTCCTTATACTATTAACATATGTCAAACAAGGAATAATAAATTTTCATTTTATGATAATTTTATTATAATTTTAGTTGTCAAAATTATTTGTTCATCATAAAGGCTTAACCTTCGTACCAAATCTACCGATCGCACACATGACTATAACTTTGTACCACCTCCTCTCATCCAACTAACACCAGATTGCACAATTAGCTAAAATTATGATTTTGAGTATTTTTTGGTACATTAACGAGAATGAGCAGCATCAGTCCCAACTCCTCGTTTTTTAAATTTTCAAATTCTTTTTCTCAACAATTAAAATTTTAAAACAAGAAGATGTTAATATCTAAACATTTTTCATCCATCCCCTCTAAAATCTCTCTTCCAAATAAAATTTAAAAAATATCAGAGTATCCAATAAACTAATAACATTAAATAAAAATAACCAACAAACAACTAACAGGACACACCACCAGAAACATAACAACACGACGCGCTGCTGAAAACACCCTGACAGAGAGTAGGGTCAGAGTAAGATCCATCGGTATTTACCATGGAGTTTAGGTTTTGGATAATGAGAAAATCTCGTGTTTTTATTTTTTTTTTGTTTTAAATATTTTAACGGTTTGAAATAGTCAAAAATCATATTTTAAAATTTAAATTAAAATTTTGACAATTAAAAAAATCATAATAAAATACGAACTCGTTATTCTTTTGTTTGACACATGCTAATGATGTAAGGAAAAAGGATTAAAAACATTTTTTTGAAGGATTAAAAAAATAAATTCAAATTAGAAAACTAAAAAATATAATCCAAATTTAAAGGATTAGAAATATATTTAGAGACTAAAAACCTATTTTCTAATTTTAAAGGATTAAAAAAAGTAAATTTGAATTTGAAGGACTTAAAAAAATATGTTCCAAATTTAAAGGATTAAAAATATATTTAAGTCTAATTTTTTTAAAAGTTAAAAAAAATAAAAGAAAAAGTTAAAGAATTAAAAACATATAAAAAGTTTAGGAACTTAAACCAACTTTTTTGAAAAATGTAATGATTAAAAGATAATAAATCTCTTATTTTATTATGCTTTTAGAGTCGAATATACAATAAACTCAAATTTTTATAAGAACAATAAAATCTTCCCTTTGTTTTAAAAAAATACAATTAACTATAAATAATATAGAGATCGATATTTGAAGACTGGGATATCAAAATAAGTAATATGTGGATAACTAGATTATGAATACATTAAGTGCGTTTGATTAAACGTCAAAACTCACGTTTAACAAAAAAACATGTGTTTTAAGGCAAAAAAAAATTAAAGCAATGAGAGAAGTTTTTTGTTTTTTTTTTCCTGGTTTAAAAACACACCCTAACTAATCAATTTTGTGTGATTTTCTTCCACTGTATTCCCATAACCTTTTTCGGATCATATACCCTAAATGGCTAAATGTTCAACTTATGCTCATATTCTCAAGTGGTTTACCAGCCGCAATAAATGACTAAAATTGAATTAGAAAACAGAATGCTATTGATCCTTGATCTACCTTGCCATTTGTTGTTCCAAATGAATTGTATATTCTGAACCATACAACTATTTTTATAATTGAGAATTGTCTCCTTTATAGGAAGCATGCCATGTACTCAGACTCTTATTATTCAAACAATGACAAAAATATGCGCAGAATTCATTGGAAACACTTGTTTTTTTGGCATAATGCACACTGTATCCTAGCCGGTTAACAATAAAACTTTTCATAGCGTTGATACTATATAACAATAAAAATAAAATGATCATATAGTACAAAATACAAATGTTGATCGCTAGCATTGGTGCTTCAAATATATAGTACATACCCAAATCCTAAGTAGCCTTGGTTTTAAATTTACTTTTCTTATCAAAACCATGGTAAAGGCCAACTTTTTCAAATATAGATAAGGAACATATCAAAAAGCGTTAGATGTGTGAAGCTTAAACCAAATGATAGGTAAAAAATGATAAACCTATATCTCTTTCATCAAAGTCTAATACTCCGAAATAGTAGTAAAATGTTTACTAAGTTTAAAATGCTACAGTCCGAAATAGTTGTAAAATGTTTACTAAGTTTGTTAACATTTGTTTTGAAAGGGCATGAAATATTCAACCATGGTACTTTCTTATTACGTAGTAGTAACATAAATTTTAAATTATTTAAATGTTTTTATTATTAATAAAATTCACTAAGAATTTATTTAATAGGAAGTAAGAATTATATATTTTTATATTAATATATTTTACTGATAATAAA
>PYAF01000437.1:865507-888271 GCA_007407185.1 Glycine tomentella
AAGAAAAGATTCAGCACAACAAGTCATATGATCAGTAGCACCAGAATCAATTACCCAAGAATGTTTAAAATCAGTACAAGAAGTAAGAAAAGAATAATTAGTGGAACTCATACCAGTCATGGTCAAAGCACTAGAACTAGATTGCTTACTCAGCCTATCAATGATGGTCCGCAGCCACTGTAAATCATCTCGGCTAATAAAAGGAAATTCTGAAGATCCAGATTGGACCTCATTTAGTGCAGTAGTTATGTCAGGAGAAACTACATGAGTTTGACCACGCATCCTTGCCATCTTCTCATAGACTTTCTGCTTTCCATGGAGACGGTAACATAGATCCTTAATATGACCCGACCTTTTACAATAAGAACACCAACGATCATCTTTCTTAAACTTGGAAGATGCACCATCAGCAATGTTGTTGAAGGAATTCCCTTGAGAAGAACCATTGTCAGAACTAGCCATACCAAACACAAACCAAAAACACAAGAGAAAACAACCCACAGTAATCCTCTCGGTTCAAAAGGTTCCCCGGAAAAATTTCCGGTGACAGCTAATGACAGCAAGAGTCAAGAATAAGGGTTTCGCACTTAAGGCGATAGGCGCGAAAGCAGAGCCCTCAAGATCGAGAGCTCTGATATCAACTTGAAAAAATAAGAATTTATAAATATGAATTGTGTATCACAGTAATACAAGATGTCTCTATTTAAAGAGATCAACTAAAGATAAAGATAACTAAAGATAATAACTAGAGATAATAACTAACAACTAAAGATAACAATTAAAGATAATTAAAGATAATAACTAAAGATAATAGCTAAAAATAAAATCTAAAATATATCTATCTAAAATATATCTATTTACAACACTTAGACTAAAATATAATAATATAGTATTTCATTTGAATCGAGTTTGATTAAATTTTACTTTTAGTTTTTAGTTTCATTAATTTGGTATTATGTTTTTCAATATTATTTTATATATTTTTAATTATTACTATTTTAATAATACCAGTTTAATCATGATAGTATTGAATTATTAAATATGGAAATAGTGTGTTGAATAGTTAATATGATTTTAGAAATATTGTTTAATATGACAACAACAATAAAAAATGAATATAAAGACGTGGACATGAACGCAAGTGCTTTACAACATGTGCAAAGTATTCTCGTAAGACTAGTCTGACCAGGATCTAGGATGCTGCTGCAGCCTGCAGGCAAAAGCTTTCAATACGCTGTATTGGGGCGCGTGCTGGGTGACGAAACGCACCGTTTTCCGTGACCGACATCCGCATATAAGGGTCCGTAGATACCAATTTGTCCCTAACTCATTTCCTTCCCCCCCTTTTTTCCCTGCTTCCACTCTTCAATTTCTCCTTCTGTTTTCCCTGTATCAATGATTATTTTCACCACAGAAGCGTGTATGAATAAACTGAGAAAGTTAATTAAGCTTAATCAAAAGTTTTAAAATTAAGTTTTGGATAAGCATTTCCAATATAATATTTAGAAGAAGATTTTGTCACTTACAATGATATTATTTAATTCAGATAGAATTATTTCTTAAGTTGGTAAGTAAATAAAATATATGAATTATTATAAATTTTTAATTTTTATGCAGGTTTTTAATTCTTATGAATTTTTAAAAGTAATAAATAGATTAAATATTCTCATGTTATATGATATAATTGTTTTTTCTATACACCAAAATTACATAATTTAGGTTAAATTTTTTTTTTCTTTTTAATTAAAAAACACAATAACATATACTTCATGCAATAATAATATTTTCTAAAATCAAGAAGTATTATCTTTTATTCAATAAGAGAGGAGATGTGAGTGAAGTATCTGTTTTAATTGTATTTTTTTTAATTAAAAAAATTAACCTAAAACTAAGTAGTTTTGATGTATACAAGAGAAAAATTTATCTCATTTAAGAAACTTTAATAAAAAAATAAATTATTTTTCAAGAAATAAAAATACTAAATGCGTTTGCTGTTTGTTTTCTTTTGCATCTCTTCTTTAGTCTTTAAGGTAATTTCTTTTGTTGAATATTTTCCCCCAAACTTTAAGGCCTTAAAATGTTTTTTTTGTTGTTGTCAATTGTCCAACTAAAGGCTACATAATTGTAGGATATTTGGTAGATATTACAAGTTACAACCGACAGTTTTTTTTTCTTTCCAGCAAAGTAAAAGCCTATCACAGGTTACACCGTGGGACTTCAACATTTAGGATATTTAATTTAAAAATAATTTTGTAATTATAATTATAAAAATGTCACATTTTATTTTATTTTTAAAAACTTGTACATAAAGAATTAAAATAATACAATTTATTTTATAATTAAATTAAAATATTTTTCAAATTAAATGACATTATTTTATTATTTTGAGTTGACCTTAATCTGACTCTTATAAGGTAAGAAGAGCATGCTTCTCACAGGAAAATTGGTTACAGGTTTCTTAGGAACCTTAATGTTGAAAACTTGAACTCTTAGTGCTGTTTCATGGTCTTCACTATGCTTTGGAGCAAGGATACCCTTTGATCATTTGTGAGTCAGATTCTCTATATGCTATTCAACTTGTCAAGGAAGCATTGAATCAATAGCACCCTTATGCTGCAATCATAGCTAGGATTCGTCAACTCTTATCCTGGTATTGGGAGGTCCAACTTTATCATAATCAGGAAGGAAAATGTTTGTGCTTACTGGTTAGCCAAGCATGGATCCTCATTAGACGATGTGTTTCTTCTTTGGAATTCTTGTCCCTAGCATCTTAGTTACTAGCTGTTATCAGATGCTATGGGCATTTATTACTACAAGCTAGTTTCTTTTGTGATTTTTGTTTCCACATAATAAAAAAAAACTACTGTTGTTATTTGAAAAAACTAAACAGTTGTAATAAACTCAAATAGATGTATATTACATGCATAATAAATTTTTAAATTACTTTTAGATTTAATTCTTAAAATGAGAGGAATGTAACATAGACGATGAACTATACCAATATCCGTTGATTAAAAGTCAACTATTAAAATTGTAACTAACTTAAAATTTTTTTTCGCATATATATAACTTTATTACAGTTCTCAACTGTTAATATTTTAATTAATGGTGGTGAGGATATTTTCTACTTTAAAACATACATCTTCGGTGTAGAGAAATTGAATCCTTAATTTCCTAACATCGTCTTGAATACTTATTTTCCCACATTGTTCAGTTGGGATTGTGAACGAGTTAAAATACTAGAGATGTTTTCATCATGTCAAATACTAACAAATATTTAAAATCTGACATATTATAAAAAATTGATTATATTGATTGTTAATATATTTATAATAGAACGGACCAATGGAACATTGTGCATAATTAAAAAAATCTGAATGTGTTAATGTAACTTGCTTCAGAATTGACCAGAACAATTAATAAAAAAAGAATTAAAAAGTAGAGGAAGAAGAGAAGGTCAGAAGAAGCAGAAGAGGGGAGTGGAAATAGCAAAACATAAGCAAAAGCAGAATCTTAGCTGGATCCACCACCACCTAAATTTTACCATCTACTTTCTCCCCTTTTGTCGATCTGATTCAACCTTTTTCCCACTCTCACTCTAAGAAATCTTCTTCTCACTCTCTCTCCCACATTTAGCAAGAGAGAGAAACAACACCCAACACAGACACAGCACATGAGAGATAGCAAGCAGCACAGCAGAATGTGCAGCAGCACCACCCTCGCACTCTTCCTTCTCATTGCACCACTCCTTTCCACTTCCACACCCACCATCAGCAACAACAACAGAAGAATCCTCCACCAACCCCTTCTCCCCCAAGATGGATCCCCTCCTCCCGCACAACCCCCAAGTCCTCCTCCAGCATCACCTCCAAACCCAAAGTACCCATTTTCAACCACACCCAACCCCAATGCTTCTTCTTCTTCCACACCATTTTTCCCAACATACCCTTCTCCTCCTCCTCCACCTTCTCCTTCTTCCTTTGCTTCCTTCCCTGCTAACATCTCCTCTCTCATCCTCCCCCAAACCCAAAAGTTCAAATCTTCCTCCAAAAAACTCCTCGCCGTCGCCATCGCCGCCGTCGTCTGCGCCACAGCGGTCGTCGCCCTCTCCGCCTTCGTCTACTGCCGCCGCCGCCGCAAAAACTACTCCGCCGACGATAAAACCCTCAGATCCGACAGTAGCATCCGTCTCTTCCCCCGCGAAGCCTCCACCACCACCGGTGCCGCCGCCCGGAAAGCCAGAAACACGTCTTCTACAAGCTCTGAGTTTCTCTACCTTGGCACCATTGTTAACTCCCGCGGCGGCGTTGATGAGCTCTCTGACCCACGCGCCGCCGCGTTGAACCCTCGGAAAATGGACTCGCCGGAGCTCCAGCCGCTGCCGCCGCTGGCGAGGCAGGCTTCGAGGCTCCGGGAGGAATCGACGGCGACGGTGGAGGACGATGAAGAAGAGTTCTACTCGCCGAGAGGGTCGCTGAATAATGGAAGAGAAGGCTCCGCCGGAACTGGATCGGGTTCCCGGCGAGTTTTCAACGCCATTGCCGGAGAAAACTTGGTTGGTCGTAGCAGCAGTGAGTCATCCACTTCTTCTTACTCCTCTTCCTCTTCTGCTTCCCCGGATCGCTCTCATTCCATTAGTCTTTCTCCTCCGGTGAGCATAAGCCCCAGAAAATCACTACCCAAGTCGCCGGAAAATACCACAACACACCATTCGCCGCCGCAGGAGGCGACGGCGATTAGAAGCTCGGCGTCCTTATCCACACTGTCGTCTCCGTCGCCGGTTTTCGGGCAGCACGTGCCGTCGTCGTCAATGTCGTCGACGCCGGAGCGGAGGGAGTGTCAGTCGCCGTCGCTGTCGCCGCTCTCTCTGTCTCCAAAGAAAAACCAAACCCCAGATGGAGAATCAGTTCCAGGACTTTTTGTGCTTGAAAAGACGCAATCTTTTGGTTCATCTAAGTCGAAAAACGAAAGTGGGTCACCGAGATTGTCCAACGCTTCTTCCAATGGGAAGTCCTCGGCGTTTTCTCTGCCGTCGCCGGTTAAAGGGATGAACTTGCATCATGTGTTGGATCAGTCTCCGACAATATCCGACGTTTCAGATCGGTATCGACATTCTCCCCTTTCATCGTTGCATTTGTCGCCGACGCTGCTTTCTTCTCCGGAGAGAGAGTTGAACTCTCAGCCTCAGCCACCACCTTCTCGGAAACACTGGGAGATTCCTGACTTGTTGACACCAATTGGTGAAGCGCCAAATTTTTCAGTTCCACAGAGGAAACAATGGGAAATTCCGGTTCTTCCAGTACCGATTGCTCCATCTAGTAGTGTTTTAGCTCCGCCTCCACCTCCACCACCGCCACCACCACCGCCACCTCTGGCGGTTCCACGGCAGCGTAAGCAATGGGAGGTGCCGTCTCCAGTGACGCCGATGGATCAACAGGTTTCGAGGCCGGCGCCGCTGCTGATGCCACCTTCTAGGCCTTTTGTGTTGCAAACACCAAATACGAAGGTTTCCCCAGTTGAGTTGCCACCGGCTAGTTCTCAGAATTTTGGGGAGGGTTCTGAGGAGACATCTAAGCCTAAGTTGAAGCCTTTGCATTGGGACAAAGTGAGGGCCAGCTCTGATCGTGAGATGGTGTGGGATCAGTTGAGGTCCAGTTCTTTCAAGTAAGATCTTCAACTGTCACTGACTATGTTACTATCTTGTTATTTTGTTGTTGCATTTTGCTTTTTGAATTTCTGTTATGCTTAGGGAATGGCACGTTGAGTAGTTGATGATTCACGTGTGCTTGTTGTGGTTGTTGTTCATGGATTAAGTGCTTTGAATTGGTTTTTGCTGCAGGTTGAATGAGGAGATGATTGAAACTTTGTTTGTAGTGAACACGCCAAACCCAAAACCTAAGGATACTACTCCACGCTCAGTTCTTGCGCCACAAAATCAGGAAGATAGGGTATTGGATCCTAAAAAGTCCCAAAACATTGCTATCTTGTTAAGAGCACTTAATGTGACTATAGAAGAAGTGTGTGAAGCACTCTTAGAAGGTCATAACTTCAAACTTCTCTAGTTTTGTTGTAATTATTAATTTGTTCCTTGCATAGAACTTCTATTTGAAGTGTTGGCAGTTGTGGTAATATTGGCACCCGCTTAAATTCTTGCTGATCTTGGCCTTTTAATAATAATCATTTGGAATTAATTCTTTACCCTCTCCCGACACATCAATTTTAGTTGCATGTTCAGTTGATGCATGGGTATTTTATACAGTTACTGGATAAAGTGGGAAGTTTTCAAAGGAAAAAGAACATAGATATGTTGACACCAATTTGGCAACAACTTTTGCTTTGGTATGGTAGAAGTTAGGTGAATAGGTGTAGGTCTTCATTTAGAGGAAGATGTGTTTATTGCCCACATATAGTTATAAATAGTACATGTTAGTTGAATAAAGCTGCTGGTCTGTTTTGTTAGGCTATCGTATTGGTTTATTTCTGGAGAATTTCTTTTAGCTAAGTTATTTCTCTCTTCAAGACTCCAGTAGTCTGGTTACTGAAACAATATACTTCTGCATTCTAAATCTATCTTTGGCAAGTCTGTTGATCTGTCTATTTGTGACTCACAAGGTTCATGAAGTACTAAATGAAGAGGTTTCATCTTGTCTCTTGTTTGTGGTGTTCTCTCTATATATTATCTATTTGGTAAACAAAAAAATCAACTTTTAGTTGAAACTTTATTTTGTAAAAGTTTGCTTGTAGCCCTTGTTCATAAGAATGTGCTTTCAATAGCTAAATCTTTGCACCACTATCCAATTTTTACTACTAATTTGTGTTCCGATTATGTAGCTAAATCAATTTACCTTTTGACAGGTATTACTGATACACTTGGAACTGAACTACTTGAAAACTTGTTAAAAATGGCACCAAGCAAGGAGGAAGAACGCAAATTGAAGGAACATAAAGATGATTCTCCAACCAAGCTTGGTCCTGCTGAGAAATTTTTGAAGGCAGTGCTTGATGTACCTTTTGCATTTAAAAGGGTGGAAGCAATGCTTTACATAGCCAATTTTGAGTCCGAAGTGGAGTATCTTAGGAAATCCTTTCAAACTTTGGAGGTAATAATCAATCATCATTCTTTTCCATTGATGTATTTATATTCTCTTCCATTATTTTTCTCCATCTCTCTCTGCCCATTTTCCCAAACACATTCTCTTGTAGTGGAGGCCAAGCAGAATCTGTTAACGATGTCCATACATGATTCTCAAGATGTTTCTCTTTGTACATGTCATGACTTATAGAGTGTCTTTGCACTTGCAGGTTGCCTGTGAAGAGCTGCGAAACAGTAGAATGTTCTTGAAGCTTCTAGAGGCCGTGCTCAAAACTGGGAACCGTATGAACGTGGGGACAAACCGCGGTGATGCACACGCATTCAAGCTTGATACGCTTCTCAAGCTGGTTGACGTCAAAGGTGCGGACGGCAAAACCACTCTACTGCACTTCGTCGTACAAGAAATCATCAGAACCGAAGGCACACGTCCCTCGAGTACCAGTCAGACACCGAGCATGAACTTGAACGATGATGCCAAGTGTAGACTCCTCGGCCTGCAAGTCGTGTCTAGTCTGAGTTCTGACCTAATGAATGTGAAGAAGGCCGCCGCGATGGACTCTGAAGTCCTCAGCTGCGAGGTCTCCAAACTCTCCAAAGGGATTGCACATATTGCAGAGGTTGTGCAGTTGGATGAAGCAGCAGGGTCAGATGAAAGCAGCCAGAAGTTCAGAGAGTCGATGAACAAGTTCATGAGAATGGCAGAGGAGGAGATTCTAAAAGTCCAAGCACAAGAAAGTGTTGCCGTATCCCTTGTGAAGGAGATCACAGAGTATTTCCATGGGAACTTGTCAAAGGAAGAAGCTCATCCATTTAGAATCTTCATGGTAGTAAGAGACTTCCTAACAGTTCTTGATAGGGTGTGCAAAGAAGTTGGAATGATAAATGAGAGAACCATGGTTAGTTCATCACATAGATTCCCTGTCCCAGTGAACCCTATGCTTCCACAACCCCTTCCAGGACTTGTTGGAAAGAGACAATACAATTCCTCAGATGATGATGATCATAGTCCATCTCCTTAGCTGTGTATCACTCATGTCAGTGTGACATCTTTTGGCTGCATCCTTCTGTTAGGAAACAACCTGGAACCAGGCGATTTTGACGGGTCTGGGGGTGCATGTATGGTCTGGCCCATTTTTTTTTTCTCTTGTCAAATTGTAAAAATCCTTGTAAAAGATTTGAGTTATAAATATATTATAGATTATATATATATATAGTAGAAGATTTTCCCTTTCTTTGGGGAAAATAAGCTTTGCCTTATATGAATAGGATGTATTTTAAGGTTTGTTATGTACAAAGCTATTCAATTGGAGATGGCGCCTGGTTGCAAATGCTCAAGACTTATAATTTGGGGAACCAAGATATAATTCATGAGCCAGATATTAGAATTTATATGCAGGGTAGGATTTTAGCTTGAGGGACTTTCCTTTTCTAAAGTATTTTAGACCCATATTCCTCTTACTAAATTATATATTCTTGAGCATTGTTAGTATCATGTTTTTTATTCTTGGGTAGAATTTATTAGTGAGTTGAGTATATAAAGAGTGAGATTTATATATTTTTCTATTTTAATTAATAATAAAAGAATGAATTAAAATGTGTCAAAAAGTATATTTTTTATTTATTCTCTATAACGAGTTTATAATTCATTGATGTGAGACGTGTTATCCAAGACAAATTTCAGAGCTCATTTTACTTTTAAAAATAGGGTTAACTCACTTGAGCTGCATTATAATGGTCACATTAGCATAGAACAGTATGTCAGTATGTCACATTAATAGAAGATTAGAAATTGGAGAAAAAAGACTGTAATGTATACTATGATCGAGAATTAACTATATTCTTTAAACATACATTTATGAGTTTGGTTATCACATTTGTGTATATGAAATAATATCTATTAAGAGATATATATCAATCTCTTAGAATAAATTTTTGGATCTCTAATTTTCAGAGTTATCTGTAAAGTATGAGAGGATGCTTAAATCTTAATTACTATTTATTAAATCAAATACACCAGTTGTGATATTAATGAAAACCTATAAAAATTGAAGGAATCTTTTATTCCCCCCCACCATATAATTAGGGGGTATAAAAGCATATGTACCGTCCAATTGTATTGTTTTATGAAATCATTGATAAAACTGATCATATAAATAACTCCATACACTGGAAGTATATGAAATAGTTTTTAATCTAACTTGCCGGTGTTTTATTTTAATACTAGGGAAGCTAAATTTACTAAAATTGTGAGACCAACCAAGCACGTTAAGAAAGGGGAAATGATTTGTATTTTTCCGCCAGTTTTGTCACTCATGCAATTGAAGGCATGTTCCATGCACAATTGCCAGCACGTGATGCCCTAGCTTTAGAAGAAAAAAACTGTAGTTTAGTTGACAGATTAGGGAAGTAAACGGCAAAATAGAACAGCATCTCTTATTCTCTCTCTCCCTATGATATGAGCATGTGTCTATAGAAAACATGTGAATAACACCAAAGCAAGGAGCTGAGGCAGATAAAATTCAAGCCAGACATTGGTCTTAATCCGTTGTCTACACCTGAGCTGGTTCCAATTGAAAACAGGACCATGTTCAAGTTATCTAGGCACCACTTGTGCCTGTTATTTGTTGGAAATATTGTCACGGAAGCATTCAAGTCAAACAAGTAGGATAAAAATATAAATGTTCTACCAAATATGTAAATGTTCAGTCAATCAAGTAGAAAATGGAAATTTAGTTATTAAAAAAATCATAAATAGGTTTAAGAATTACTGGACCAACTAAACTTAATTAATTATATATAACAACATGTGTCTTTCTGTTGACATATAATATAAACACTTAACCGATATCATGTGTAACAATAGAGATCAAAAGTATTGATTTTAGAGAGGAAAACTTATTAACAAAAACTGAAAATTTTCTCTTACAAGAATTAAAAACAATTTTTTTAGAAGAATCAAAAACATAATTACTAACAGCTTGTTTGGACACATGCTCACTTCCTTTGTTATTTTTACATCAAATCCAAAAAAATAATCCCTAGAAGCTATTGAGATCAATGCTTCTGACTAGTATGCATATTGATTAATTACTGTATTTTATAACGTAGATCCAAACATGCATGATACATCAATAAGTTATTTATTGAGGGTAATTTTGCAATTCTCATCGGAAGTGTTGGAGGGAGAAAAGTATAATCTATGTTCTAAATTATTACAGATTTTTTTTCATCCCTATCTTTGTGGGAGTTTTTTTTTTCCCCCAAAATCCAACCCAAACAAAGTTGTCCTCACGAATGATCCTCGAACGATGAGAAAAATTGTTATCTCTAGTCTCATGTCGATTCTTGATACTGTAATTCAGTTTCATAATTAAAAATGTTCTCTTCAAATGAGTTAATTAGTTTCTTGTTTGTCTAAAAACAATTATGTTCTTTTTTTTATAAATTAAGTAAAAGTGTCACTGAATTTTAACGTATTAAAGATTATTATGTACTAAAGGTTTAGTTGAGCTGGTTGAATAATGAATTGTTGTGATCTCTCTTGATATCAGAGTTTAACTTGAAAAAAAAAAAAGATTACTGTGTGTACTTTAAATTAACCAAAGATGAAAATAACCTTCCTCTTGGTTTGTTTAAAATATTTTGTGCAGGGATTTTGCATTTCTCACTATCACCATATGCAAGTATACTATACGAAAAAGAAAACAGATAATAACCAAAGAGTGTGGCACTAGCTAGTCCAGTGATGATGAATATCATGTTAATTATTTGTCATGGAATATGTTTGAAATAGAAGGCAATAATACGTTCCAAACATGGATGGTAAAATTATTATTATTATTATTCCTCACCTTTTAACTTCTTCGGCTTACATAATCTTTGTGGCAGACACATGTTCCTACGTCTGAATCACTGCATATTGATGCATATATCTTATAATACAGCAACACAGACTATGTAACTCATTATCTAGATGCTTCACGTTATGCATAGGTAAAGGGAGGGATATTGTACCTAGTCTTATTCTTGCATATGTAAAAAAATTGTTTCCAGATTTAATCAATGACCAACAAATCATCAAGATATAACTTCATCACTATGCCAGGACTCCTCCTCTAATACAGCAGCACAGACAAAGCTTATTAATTCTTGATCACTTTAACGTTTTTAATGTGAAAGAGCAATTGACTAGATGACATCTTAATTAGTAACACCAACTGCTTTAATGGATTATTGTCTCATGTACGTGGATTGTGATGTGTGAAGTTGAATGATAACTGTACAAACAAAATCACAGGACTTAAAATCCATTCCACACGTCAGTCATCTGATACATGATTCCTGATCTTTAAGACATGTTACATCTAATTGGTGAAAATGGTATGGAATTTGGTTTTCTTTAAAAAAGTATTAACTTTGTCTCTTCTGATCAATAGTAAAACTTTCTTTCATTAAGTGAGTCCATCAAACTTAATTCCAATTAGTTAAGGTTTTTTTGTTATTATATAATTGTAAGGAGTATTTCTAGTTGTTTATTGAGACTAAAGAGATATGAAAACACTTAAGGTAAATTATTCCTCTTAATCAAGTTTTTTTTTTTTTTTATATATATATAAGACTCAAGATTCAAATATCTAACCACTTGTTTAAAGAATCTAAATTCATCACCATTCAGACCAACCACCTCTTGATAACATAGTTTTCCATATTTTCACACAAAAAAATAGACAACTATTTGGTTTCATCATTAGTATGCTCTAAATAAATAAATACAATTAAAACAAGTGCATAAAACCCTACTCACTATCAAAAGCCACAGTGTGGGCCACAACCACAAAACTCAATACGATGCGCTATGAGGCAGGTGTAAAATTCATGGCTTGCAGGGAGTGACACCTTCAATATTCGTCAGAACAGAACAGGGGAAGAGTACTGAGACAGAGAAAAAAGAGAAGGAAAAAAATCAACAGCAATATTCATTTAGTTGCACAGTATCTTTATTTTCTTTCTATCTCTTTACCTATCACGGTATAGTATCATTTATCAAGTCTTTTATTTTTCTCTTTTCTTTTTGTCTGTGTATAAAAATATCATTTCTTAAAAATTAAAAAAATTGCTATGTCATTTATGTTTGTCCACCTTTCCTCTGTGAGGGACAATGAAACTCTGATACTGATACATGCATGCAGGCCTTTAGAAAAGACATCTTAAAGTGCGGGGTTTTCCTTTGAATTTTGCAAGGATATACTACTATACTAGTAGTCTAGTACCACTTAGTGATTACGGATTCTCATTGATTACACCATCTTTTCAAATTTTAATTTTGCTGCTTTGTCTTGTGGCCTCGCTAGGGAATCTTAATTTGTAGTAAGCCATGGATGCAAGATTGAAATGGAATATTGTTTGCCTCTGACTGTGCCTAATTCTGGTCAAGTAAATCGGAATATATTACATTATCAGAATTTTTGCTACAATAACATAACATATTATTATTATTCATTCTTAAATGGATAAATAATCTCTATCACTTTTTTTTTTGGTTTAAACTACATCTAGAGGACCTAATCATTTTCGACCCATGTAGGATGAATATAAACGATAAACTCTTCATCTAAATAATTAACACACTTATATACTCAAGATTCAAATTCTAGATTCTGATTAAGTTAAAAGAATCTCATACTAATGATAATCATCTCTGTCACTTTAACTAACGTAACAATCACCTGATATTTATAATTTTTTTAAGGGCTAGGCCACTAAGCACGAGCTAATTTAGGACTTATATATTATTATACTAATTGAATGTTATATTATTTTGAAAATGTTTTTAAACTGTAAACTTGCATTTTATATATAAACTTACTCATCATAATGGACAATATAATTGAAAAATATTTTATATACTTCCGCACTTTCTTAATCATCTCTGTCAAAAGTTATGATCTTCCAAAATTTACGAAAACACCGCGAAAATCCTAGGCCCTTATTTTTGCTTGCCACGTGTCACCACCAGAGCAAACACGCCTAACTTGGGACATGTTTAAACACGCCTAACCTTGAGCGTGTTAGGCTGCCCCAGTTTGCTAAATATTGAAAAAATTACACCATTTTGCTAATTAAATAATTAATTTGTATTATTTTTTAATTTTTGCCTCAAACAAACCATTTAAAATAGAGGATATTTTTATTATTTTATCTAGAGGCACTCTCTCTCTCCAATCAGTCTGTTTATTACTCAGAACATGGTAGGAATATGTATGAATCAAGTTACACCATTAGGGTCATATTCCACCATGCATGTAGAATGACTCAGACAGTTACTGTTTGGTGAGTGAGAGTCACAAATAAAATACTCTAACCGATGCAAGAGGTGGAAGTGTTTAAGATTGAGTTTTGTAAATATATAAAAAATATAATTAAAAGAAAAGATTATAATAAAGATGATCTAATAAATTTTTTAATGAAAATTAATTATTAATAAAGTTAATACTTTGCAATTATTACTTTTTTTGTATACAGAAAAAAAAATATTATATGCTTATCACTCTAATCCCAATATTTAATCAGCTTTAGAATGGGTAAAAATTGAAGAGGAGGTTGTATGAGGTAAACACGGTGGATGAATGGCTGATCTCTCTTGTATTTGGTCAAAGCTACTTTGGTGGGTGGTTTGTGAGCTGGAAATGAATGTATGATTGACTATAAATAAGGCTAAATTCATTTCCCATTAAATGCAAGCATAATCAAAATGAAGTGCTTTAAAGTGATATAAATATTAGAAAGTTTTTTAGAACATTTATGAGTGAAGTGTGTGCATACATTGGTTTTTTCTTTAGGTATACTCTCTAGTCTTCGTAGTACCTCTAGTATAGTAAGAGACTGTGTATTCTGTTTCTTCCCTTGTTTTTAAAGAGGTTTTCTACGTAAATTTTAGTATACAATTTATTTATCTATCTATCTATTGGTTCAAATTGTGATAAGTGCATCCAGTTGTACAAGTACTATTTGCAGCTCTAGCCTTTTTTTATTCTTCTTCACATTATATTGCGTACGTTTCCTCTTGTATCTCTTATTTCCTAACAGGAAGATCTATCATGGTTTGTTGGCTCGTTCAAAACTTCTATTTCACCATTTCCTTATCCTTAGTAACCTGCTTGGAGAATCAAATCCAACACTGGTACTGGAAAAATCTTTCAAACATAACACAAAACTAAACGAAAAATAGAAAAAGGTTTCAGCGGTTCTACCTAAGATCGCACTCTCTACCAATCTTCAACAAGATATTTAAACATGCAGATGCAACTTTTGCACAATTTTAAATGAAAGTGTAAATTTAATATTTGAACCATCATATTAGCGACAGTTAATATGTCAAAGTAAATGCAAAGCATAGATCATCTCCTTTACTTTTCTGAGAAACTAAAAGTGATTTGGAAGTAAAGGTAATTAGTATGTATATCTGCTTAGGGGTGATATATATATAGAAGTAATGATCAGACATCAGAGAAAACCACTAGTCACTTGGAATACCGATATTTGAAAGAGACTTACATGCTCCAGCTTCACCAGTCCTTCAGTTCAAAAGCCTACACTTGTACATGCTATATACATTTCTTGTTCAGCTTTCTTTGATTCACATTTTAAGAAAACCAGCACCTGAAAGTATTACATAAGCATGGAAAATAGGAGACACTGATGCTTGCCTCAGAAGAAATGCCAAATGGTGATTCCATTTAAGCTTTATACCCCATTAATCATTGAAGCCTGAATAAAGAACTGGTCTGCGAGGCTGTCTCAAATAAAAGGCATGCTTGGTCTTCTGACAGGTATACTATATCAAAATATTATCAAGTCGGGAAATGAATAGCTTTTCAGGCTTCAATGTTAACCAAATATTTTCTCTTTTCTGTCAGACCATCTGCAACAGTTTCACAATTCCAACTGAGTTGGCAGCGACAAGCATGTTAGATTTCTTTCTCCAGCAAACACTAGAAACAAACTGTCCATTATTATCACCACTATTTAGATGGCCAGAAATAGGATCAATTGACTCAAATTTATGAGTAGCAATTGGCACCGGCAGTGATTTGTGATAACAGTACACCTGGAAGGTAGAAATGTTTAAAATGAATTAGAATTTGTATCTTGTTATCCCACATTTGCTGGCAAATACAATTAAGAGAACCAAGCTCCCATAAATATCATTAGCATGCTGTAAATATGAATCACCTCACCTTATGTATTAATTGTAAGAACGGGTGATACTGGTATTCTCTAATTGTACACATTAAATTAGATACAGGACCTATATAAGAACTCCAAGCATCTTCTATTTGTATAAATGATAAACTTGGTGTTCCAAAACAGATAAAATGGTAGCTGCTACATTCAATATGCATAACCTTGGCTTGAAGTTAAACCAATGAACTAATTACCAGTCAAAATTTTAAGCTGTTTCCACAAAAAACAATCCATCACGATTAGCTTGATGTTAAGTGAGATTAGCAATATCATTTATTGATGAACAATGAATGATGAAAGCATTAACAATGCTAAGTGAGATTAGTCTATACGTAACTCCATTATATGATCAGGCTACTAAATAATCAAGTAACCCAAAAGAGAATAATCCCAAAAAATTAAAGAACTAGTTTCCTTGCCCACATGTAGTGCAGGATTTGAAATATTTTGCCGGTCTCATGACAATCAGCATTCAAGGGAGGCAGAAATCAGACTAATATTTCAAAGTCAATGTTATGATAAAAAAAAAAGCTATACCTCATTAGATTCTGAACCACATGCAATGTATCCATCCAAAACAGATAATCCCACGAAATTCTGGAGAAGAAGAAAAAGATAATCAGGATCATGAACTATAAAAAAATTAGAACAAACAAAAGACAAGAAAGTGAGGTTAAATGTGTAGAGAAACCAACCTTTTCATTACTATGACTTTTAAAGGTTACGGCACAAGCATCAGATGACAAACCAGAAGAGCTGATTTTCTTCAGGTCCCAAAGCTTCAAAGAGTTGTCAGTGGAAGCAGAGACAACTGCTTCAGCATCTATAAATTTTACATAGCTAACAGCTTTTCCATGACCAGCTAATGTGCACCAAGGGATTCTAGTGTGACGAAGATCATAACCATAAACCTTGTAATCAGCTGATCCAAAAAATAGAAGATTTGTTGAGTAAGCAGAGAACTGAACACAGCATATATTGGCAGGGTTCCAGATGGTTCCCAGTGAATTTCTCTGCAAAAACTACAGCATTTGAGACAATTGTTGCATGCTCTGAAGCAAATGCATTCAACTGTGCCTTCTCTAATGATACTTATGTTTCTTTTCATATTATTCTTTATTATTTTCCAGGGAAGAGACAAAAGAACATGAAGGATATTCTACTATATAACTTCAAATCGTATAAATACCAATATATTGTGTTAGTAATGATTTGCTATTTGAATGCATTAAAAAAAGCATGCCTCGCTGATATTCCACAGTTTGACGGAGCAGTCATCACTTCCACTAGCAAACATTTTTGGGTCTGACAAAGAAAAGTGAACAGACCAAGCTCTCTTTTGATGCTCCAAGTATTGAGAAAATGGCTGACCAGTGTCTGGATTCCACATCTGAATTCATCCATCCATGTTATGTTATTAATGTCAATGAAACCTAAGAAATAGTCAATAGCAAAAGTAATGAAAGCTTGGTTGGTATGAAAGAAAGGACAATACTAAAATTGGTCTTCATCAAGGTTTAACATATATATATATATATATATTGAGGAGAAGGCTTAATATGTTTGCTAGTCCTTGCAAATATGATAAATTTTAGTTTTAATACCTGCAAAAGAAATTGTTAGTTTTAGTTTTTATAAACTATAAAAGTTTTTAAAGTAGTCCCTATAAACAACGTGTTATGCTCATATTTGCTTGGCATGTCACGTTATACAAAGATCACGTTATACACCATCTTTGACTGATGCCTGACATATATCATGTCATCATTAGATGATGATAAAGATTATTTTAAAAGAAAATTACGAGTACTAAAACAAACAAAAATTTGCTAAATTTATTTGAACTAAAAACATATTTAAACTTTCATCAAGTATATAAGTTTGATGGAGAGTTAGCCCCCTTATTATCTCTACGTTTTATTTAGATGGTTCTTTTTTAATTATTTTTCTTTTGGTTTTTTCCCTCTTTTTTTCGCCCTTCTTTTCTTTTATCTTCTTTTCTTTTTTTGTCTTTTTTTTTCTTTTTTTCCCCTCTTTTTTTTTTCCAACTTTTTTGTATCTATTATTGGATTCATATACTAACGATCCCAATTAACTTGGATTAAAAGTGCTATTGATGTTAAGAATGTTGATATATATTTCTAATGTTGCAAATGATTACACACCTGAACCACACCATCATAGTCAGTAGATGCCAGATGAGTTTTTATGTAAGGGTTCCAGCACACACAACTAAGCTTTGATTTATTTGACATCTCAACTACTGGGTACTGGATGTCAACAGAATCACTTGAAATAGCATTGAGGTCGAAAATCTTGATTTTCTTTGAAACTCCTCCTGCTGCAATGTGATCCTCATCACGGTCAAAACTTAAAGCACACATTACATTGGTAGAACTAAGCATATCTCTGTTTCTTAATCTGCCACACTCTTCAAACTTACTGTAACGAGCAAACTTGCATAAACCTTCAAACAAGGATCCTAGACAACCAACAGAACTCTCAATGCTTCCAGACTCCTTATTAACATTCTCTACTTGAGGCAACCTCCATCTACTTTCCATCACATTTTTATCGTTGCTTGAAACACATGAAGCTTCTTTTGGCAGGCCTCGAAATCTAGTGGAAAAGTAAGAATTCTCTAGCTGATTTATGTTACTCATATATCTTTCTTCATCACCAAACGACCTTCGAATGGATCTACTAATGTCTGAACCGGAAGAATCTTGAAAACGTAAACTGTCTCCTCTCAATTCAGGATTGTTTATTTGCACCAAAGGAAATACTGAATCTGTCACAAATGAATAACTTTTTTCTACCTCCTTCATATCTTCATTCAATAAATTTAGCTCTTCTTCCAACTTTGCTTCCCGTTTTTTCTTTTCTTCTTTGAGTAAAATTAGAAAATCTAGTAATTGCTCTGATTCAGCCTCATCATCAGATATTCGAACATCATCTACAGAATTTGATTCCTCTGATTCACACATAACTTCAGAGTCTAAAATCATTCTGTTATACATAAAAACAAAATTACTAGACTATAAAAGAAACAGGATGCCCTTCAAGATCTATATCAATATTCTTTTAGCAATGATTATTTAAACATATTAAGGAAATAGAAGAAATGAAGTCGTTTTTCTGACAGGTATTTTCAATTACAAAGAGCCAAGAAGTCCAAGATGCTAATGGCCAAAAATAATTAGCACAAGGAACTAGAATGGAATCTGAAAAATAAAGAAATGCCAAAAACTAAAAAGTGATTAGCACCTGTATAGCATGCTCTTAACAAAAAAAGAAGAAGCATGCTCTTAACAAAGGAAACTAAAAACAAAATGCAGTAATCAGCAACCGTTTCCTAGTCACATTTACACAAATAGATACTTGATCCAGTTTTTTGGAGCTTAAAGCCATTCTAGAACTTTCCTCCGTTTTAGTTCTCTGGTTTGTCAAACATTATGGGTAATAAGAATAATAGCAATCTGGCTATCAAATCAAGTCAATAACGAGCTTCTGTTTATTGTCTATAAGCTGTGTTGTACAATAAGAACATCAAGCAGCACTATCATATTAACGAGTTTCACACAGAATTTAGAAAGTACTTGAGAAGTTGTGACTACTGATAAAAGTTAATACCTTGAGCTGTACATAAGTGATGCAACCAAATGGAATATTGCTAGTTACACAACTATAGCAATCCAAACTTTGCACTATTACATACATTGGTCCTTAGACTAAGATAGCACAGGATTGTGCAGTTGTGTAGTTAGCACCACTCAATCATATGCATGGCCAGACAAAATCATGGTAAAAACTTTAAATTTTCACATGTTACCCTAAATTCCCCTCAATATCAGTGTATTTCTACTATCATCGTCCATCGTGAAGCCATTGAAGATGACACTGTGAGAACACACTTGAGAAAAACTTTACAGATTCAAATGAGACAGAAAGATATCAGCAAATATAAGAAAAGCAGCATATTGCGTCACCTGGCATTGGGGCGAGAAGAAGGTTCAGGATGCAAAAGCCAAAGACAAAAACCAGCTTCCTTTGGGTTTTCTGCTAGAAATTTAGGTGATAAGATTCTATTACACAAATCCAACATTGCAGTTGAATGCGCCTCCCATGACTCAATATTGCACAGCAACTGAGAAAATCATCCACTTAAATGTTAAAAAGATTAGAAGAAACTGAAATACTTAAAAAAAATCAACATGTTTAACAACTCTGATCCAGAAAATTTAAAACTCCATAAGTCGTGTTTCAATGTCATTTCCAAAGGTTTGGTACGATATGTCAAACAGATATGTCTCGCTTGGAAGTAATTTCTTGCTAGGTTGCAGCAACCAAAATCTCATATCATTTCATTAACATACTGGGAAAAAATGAATAATGATGTATATTAAAGCTTTATGGTTAGTTTTGTTAATGTAGTCCAACAAAATAATTTGGCTGGCTATCAATAAAAAATAATACTAATACAGGATAATAGCTTTATGAAAAGTAACAATGTGTGAGACAAATTGTTTGCTTACCTCAAAAAGGAGAACTCCAAGGCTATAAATATTTGATGAAAAAGTGCAAACTCCATCGTTGAGCACTTCAGGACTACAATACCACTTCTCTTCTAACTTAATAAGCACAGACATAAACTGCTTTTCTTCAGTACAAGTAGAATTATTTGGGAATAGACTTTCTTTACTCCTTGATTCCACAGGTCTGTTTGTGTCTGAGTCAGTTTGATTTACTTTCGTCCCGCAGCCATGAATACTGGTACAGTGATGCTGCTGCCTAGAAGATCCTGTCTCATCACAGAGCTTTTTCTGCTTTGTACTCAAACTCTGGCAAGCACGGGTATTCTGTTCCAAAGGCCTTTTCCTAGTCACATTACATGTCATGACTTTATCATCTAAATCTTGTTGGCCAAATGAACCTATATACTTAATTTTACTTGAAGGCAATAAAGTGAAACATGATGGTCGAAAGTCTAGCAATACGAGTCCTTGAGAGTGTTCAAAATCAACCAATTCCAAAACCTGCTTAAATATATGAATCCTTCCTGATTTATTCATTTTATGTCCTTCAGACTTCAGCCAGTCTCTTAATTTGAGTCCATTGCAACCAGACATGAAAGTTCCTTCCAATAAAGGCTTATTATTCTCATCAACATTTGTTCTCACCAGTGTCTCGGATTGAAACTTAGCTGCAAAAGCAGGTTTCTCATCCTCTTGGCTCTTAAGTGCTCCTTCAATACTGAAGCTTTTGTTTAAATCTTCACAAATAACCCCCTTTCCCTTCCTTGTTTGCTTTACAATCAATTGAGGATAATTATATGCAGATGAAGTACTGTGAGTTATACTGCTACTAAGATGTACATTGTTCGAGATGATAGCCTTGCCCATATTGCTTATATCTTCTGAGACTTTCAGCAAGTCATCATTTACCCTTTTGCCAGGCAGAGACTTCAGGCCCCAAAATTCAGAATCAATTCCCTTAAGTTCTTTGCTTAACCTGAGTGGCATCTGTTCCTCAACCTTGGGAACAACTTCTCTACTCAAGATATTATACTTAGACTCAATAATCAATTGATTCCTTGCCTGTCTTGAATTATGTGGATGGTTAACTAAGTTTATATTCTGGTTCTTATAATTCCTAACAGGCAACTCTTCAACAATGTGTTCAGAATCAATTGTGGAACAAAAACTAGTACTAGGAGGTCCAGATCCAGCTAAGGAAGTAACATAGCTATTCAAATTATTATCCTCATTACCAATCACATTGTCATTTGGCAAACTCTCCGGCCATTCCTTCCAAATAGGGGTGCCCAATCTAGGTGATCTTGGCATGATTTGGTCTCCCCCTTGCTTAAGAAAAGGATCATTAGATTTCCTCTTGTGCTCAGTTCCAGTCCCTCCATTCCCAGTAGCCATGTCTTCTAGCAAAATTCATGCAAATCCAAATGCAAAATTTCCTTCAATCAGTTTGAAAGACCTGCACCAAGAAAATTTAGATCAATGAGATTACAATAAATAGTTATATATCATCAGAGAAAAAACCTCAACATAAAATGACAAGTTGTGAATATGATTGAAAAGTGAAAACCTAGAACCTACTGTTAGAAAAATACTTACCTGGACTCCATTATTGTCAGACAATACAAATGGGGTGCCAAATTACCATTTTCAAAGGGTGACATAAACATACATAGATGTATTGGAGCTATTCAATTTTTTATAACAAGAAACACAATTGGCATGTTGGATGACAAAATATGAAGTGAACCATTTTACTAACATGAAACTATAGAGTGTGTGAAGCAACAACACATATAGTACCAATGAAAACAGAAAGTAGTATGAGAAAGAGAGATCCGAGAGCAATGGATAAAATGAAACGGATAAAGAGCATGGTTTGGTTTGGTTGGTTACCTAAAAGAGTTCCTTGCTTGCAGGGAAAAAAATATCTTTGTCCAACGTCCACAAAAATGCTAAAATTCAGAGCAAAGCTTGGATTGTTTGCGTTGGATATTAATCATAATTATTATGGACATAATTTAATAATTTTTTTTTTTCACTACTTAGCTTCGGAGTAGGAATAGGACTGTCCACGTCTGAGGCGAAAAGAACTGCCACGATATTAGTTTGCTTTTGCCGCCGCAAACTACACAGATTAAATATAGTATAAATTAATATTGTTTTTTCTTATGAATCGATTTTTTTAATGTTTTTGTTTTAATTCTCCTTTCTTTAAAAATAATTACCAAATATTGATAAGTCATAACAAAAGAGATATGATTTCTAATTCAAAAGTTGTAATTGTAAAATCTGTTATGACTTCTGTTATTTAAATGAAGTTTGTAAAATCTGTTATAACTTCTGTTATTTAAATGAAGTTGTTAGTATATTTATAACTGTTCACTTGTTTTGTTTATTTTATCTATTTTTTTTAATATTTATACTTAGTATTATTTGTATTTAGTAATATTTGAAAAATATATAAATGAATAAATTTATTATTTTAAAATATTTAGTTTATATTAAATATAATTATATTACAATTGAGCAAAAATAATAATTTAATTCTTAATTGAACAAATATTATCTTAAAAATAGTAATGAAATACTTATATTAAAGGTATAAATTCAAAAGGAAAATAGTAAATATATATTTACAATTTTTTTACAATAAAAATTATTAATCTGGTGCCTTACATTGATTTAGTTAAATACAAGAATATAATTTAAATATATAAATATTTAAAAAATAGTTTTGTTATCAGATTATAATTTAATATAAATAATTCATTTTAAATGGAATTTTTAAGTGTTATGAGTATTTTCTAAAATTAAACATATTGATTTTCAATTTTCTCCTCATATTATCATTATAAAATAAAATATATCAAATATTATAGTTTATTAAAGTAA
>PYAF01000437.1:888371-913310 GCA_007407185.1 Glycine tomentella
TTATTTATTTAATTAATTTTCTATATTTTTTTAGTAATGTTAAGATTTATATTTCAAAAGACTTATTCTTAGATGAAAATATTTTGTTATTAATATTAACTTATAATATATCAAATCCAAAATTTTTATTTATGCTTTTGTTAATTAATTTTTACAATTATCATTATCTTAATTAAGTATTTGTCATAGTAATATTAATTAATTTTTTAACAATTATTTTAGTATTAACAATAGATTTTATCTAAGTAATAAAAGTAGTTAACATGTTTTTCATTAAAAGTGTAATGAATATGAAATGAACATTACAAAGTAAATAAAAGTCAAAAAAAAGTCAAAATAATATTAGTTTTACTTGTATGAACAATTACAATGATTATGTATTTCAATCCAAATAGACCAAAAAAAAAATGTTCATGCTGTAGAATTACATGACAAGACATAATTATTGTAATTATCCATACTAAAAAATATAGAAAATTAATTAAATAAATATAAAAAAATATTTATAAAAAAAGTTACTAAAATATTAAATAAAATGATATAAAAATATATACAAAATATTATATGAAATTACAAAAATTAAAATTACTTATATTTTTAAATAATTAAATTAAAGTAATTTTTATAATTTAAAAAAAACTTAAATGAAATTTAAAAAAACAATGGAGAAATAATAAAATAAAAAAAATGAAATACAAAATAAAAAAAGGTCATACTACTTAGAAGTCATAGACCAAAAAAAGAAAAAACAAAACAAGTCAGAAGTCGTAAATATAGTTAAGACTTCAGTGTAATGCAGTAAAAAAAATTCATTCAACTTTGAAGTCATAATAATTAGGGGTGTTCGCGGTCTGGATTGGATCGGTTTTGAAGCAAAAAATCATTTGATCAAATCCCTTCGATTTGAAATTTTTTTTAAATCCGATCCAATCCAATCTAATTTTTTTTATTTGGATTAGATCGATTTTTGATTTTTTTAAAAGTCTAAAAATAAAACTTACGAGACTTATTTTTATCAAAATAAGGAGTATCTAGCAAAAACAAATACATTCATTGGACAAAAACAAACACCATTTTCTAATTTTCATTGGACAAAATAAGGAGCAATTTTTTTAGCGTGTATTGGGTTTTCAATTTTTGGGCTATGATGGAAAATAGACCCAAGTAGGTAAAGGGTAAGGTAAGGTTTATAATTGGATCGGTTTGAATTAGATTGGTTTTCACTAGACAAATGAAAATTGATCCAATCTAGTGAAAATTTTTTATTTTTTTTTTATTTTTCGATTTTCGGTTATTTCGATTATCGATTATCGTGGTCTGCATCAATTTTGATCGGTTGATGAACACCCCTAATAATAATAAAAAAATACATTGAAATTGTAAAGAAATTTACAGTTTAAAAAAAAAAGTCGTAAATGATTTCATGACTTTTGAATTAGAAGTTGTGTCTTGTTATGACTTACCATGATAATTTTTTAAAAAATTGTCCCCAAATGATAAGTAATTTTTTTTCCCCATTCCGTAAAAAAGCCGGCTGCTACATTCTGCTTTTTTTGACTTAAAATATTTTCAATATTAAATTGTTGTTTAAAAAAAAGCCAAATTGTTAATTTAGCATATATAACAAACTTAAATGCAGTTTTATAGGTGTTATATGGTTATTTTTTTTAATTAAAATTAATTTTTTACTTCGGTAGTATGAGGAAAAAAAGAAGATTCAGAGAGAGAAAGAATATGATTCAAATGTCAAGGGGGTTGCATGTGCCTGTGGCGGTTCTGGTTTGATGTAATTAATGTCAACATTAGTGTCAAAACAAAGAAGAGAGATTTATTTACAACAGTTTTGTGCCTCCTACTTTGCACGGGTATTTTTTGAGTTGTGTGTCGTGGCTCCTCTTGTGACTAAATCAACCACCAGAGCAACTTCCAACTCGTGTCGCGCGGTGTGAAATAAAAAATAAAATTATGTGATTACATAAGGTAAAGCTTAACATTTTATATCCAAAGACCTTGAGACCGCATTTTGGGTAGGGCTTGAGGAAAACAAAATATCGAAGAAAAATGTCTTTATGCTAATTTCTTTAAGTTTAAAGGGGATTAAAATTTGGCACATGAAATCCTGCTGCTACTTTTTTTTTTTTTTTCAAACTTAACAAGGTGGAAGTAAATTCTCATAATCATCCATTATGATCAGCCACGGAAGAAAAATGTAATATCTTTCTACCACGGAGGATTACAAATCAACATAAGGAGAAAAAAAGATGTTCCTACAAAATTTGTTTTCAAATAGCATCAGAAGCTGTGGTTCATCAAAATGAAGAGGATGAGGGCAACGCCGGCACCAAAAAGTTAACTCCTGTGCCCATGGTGTCATCTGCCATCGTGCATTTCAGTTGTTATTCATCATGCAATCAAAATACCAAAGTAACCAAACAATGCAAAAGTATTATACTAGAAATGAAAGAGAGGAATTGACTACTTGTCCCTATTATCTAGTTCCTAATTATAGCTTTTTGTAACCCTAAATAAAGTATTATAATATATGGCTAAATAGTTTCAACTCCATGGTTCTAGCTTTGACTTGGAATGCTGAATAGTTTGGGAAACAAAATTCAGTTGAGCATAAATGGACAGATAAGGAGTTCGGTACACTTCAATGGGCTAACAAAACATGAATAGAGTGTTCGTCCTACCCAGCTATTTCTAATTGACTCCCAAAAGAAGTGTAAAAAACATTGTCACAACAGCAAGCGTTAATCATTCAAAACCATATAATAATATATGGATAGGAAGGGGGTAGAGGTGAGCAAATTTCAGTTAATGCAAATTCCACCAAAAAAAAAATGCTTTCTCAACTAGTGCAGAGAGCTAGGATGATATGTCCTTGCATTGTTTTCTACAACACTTATTATGGACAAATAGAACAAGGGAATAAATTTATGGACACTATCTGTAAGAGTTTCTAAACTCATCCTTGGAGAGATGAAAAACAAGAAAATATCTGTAAGTTACCATCTCTGCATCCCCTTGCCTACAAAAAAGAAAACAAAGAAAAACCACACCAGGTGAACAGATATATGTGGTTATCAAACTTTAGTCTGATATTCTGATCTCAACTCCTAAAATGTCCTTCACCACCTCATATGTTACGAATGCAATTGCTATCGATGGGACCACCTGCGAAACATCAAATGAGTTAAAGAATGCTATAAACAAAAACAAGGCCATTAAGCAATACGTTCAGGTAAATTTATTTAACAAAATATACAAGTTCTTTAACATCGCAAAGACTACAGTGCAAAGGAAATCAGAAAAATTTTAAACACCAAGCTTGAAAGGATCATTAGGTAGTTTCATTAAACAAATAGAATTATCCACTCAAAGATCTCTTTGCATGGTTCTTGAACAAAAGTAAAGAAATTCAACAGCAATCCAATTTTTTGAGACCATGCATACAGTAAAAAATTTGTCAGCAATCCTATGAGTTTAGCTAGTGTGCATGTCTGCAGTTATCTTAATCTGTAACCATCAACTAGTTAATAAAATCAATAATTCAATGTGTGGCTCAACCAAAGCAATTAGTGGTGCAATCTTGGCTTTTTGGTTAATCAGGCAAGCTTATTATATTAGAGGTTTATGTCAGCAGAGAATGATGGATCGAATCCCACATAGGAGTCATCCATGTCATGTGAAACTGTCACGCAAATTTTCTGCCTTTCCAGTGACATTAGAACAGTGATCTTACTCTAGAATCTAGATTTTAAAATGATGGTAGGAAATGCAAACCTTCTTTTTCAGACAAGAAAAAGTCTATAATACAATTTTGACAGAATAGATCATGAGAATTCAGATGAAGACTGACCTTTACAGAGTTGGGCACCAGACCCTTGTATAATGCACCAAATCCCTCATGCTGAACAGTTTTTCTGAATGCATCAATCATTCCAGAGTATTCCAGTGGAACTTTGCCTCTTCCATCGCCAGTTATAACAGAAGCAGCATGGTTCCAACCGACCATCTGCATTCTTCGACGGATAACATCAAGAGGGTAAGCAACAGTTTGTCCAACAGTTCCAGCAGCAGCACCACAAGCCAGGCGTGTTGTCACACTCAACTCAGAATTTTCAACTAGACCAAATGGGTTGGATTTAATTAAATAATCTTTTAGAGACTCATAGACAGCAAAGTTGAGACCTACATAAGGAATCTGCGGGAAAGAGAGCAAGAGAGTATTAATTCTGACAGAAGCACCCAAGAAGAGGGTTTGATTCTATGCAAAATTACAATATGACCCAGTCCAATATTCCATTATAGTTCTGATTTCTGAAGCATAAAGCATGCAGAGAATGTTGCAGAACAGTAAACTTTTAGATCCCTATAAATTAAATTGCATGAAGATTGGGAGTAACCTGACTGATATAGTTTGACTCAAGTTCTGTTTGAAACTAAATTTAATGTTTCTCCTATCTATCTTCTATCCAACAGTAATGACCTAACAGTAATGACCTACTACAAACAGTTATGACCTAACAGAAAACCCAGATGCATAACCTTCCTAATATCCTGCACCTATAAGAAATGCCAAAAAGGATTGATAAGGCAAAGAGCAAAATATTGTTAGAAGTTCACATCAAACAGTTTTAAGAAACTAAGTAAATTGTAAAAAAGGATCAACCCACTTTAGCCATTTATTAAGAGTTTAACAGTTAAAAATCATTTTTTAAAAAAAGTAAACAGGTTCAAGCATGTGCTAACTGATTGTTCACAAAGAAAAGGTAAAGGAGGGAATACAAGATAGATGCATATAACTATACCAAGCAATCTAAGAAGAAGCTCAGTTCCCAATTCCCACTAAGATTCTAATTAAAGCATGTTTGCATTTGTTATAAATCCATCTTCAGGATCATAAACATAATCATCATCTTTATAAAGAGAAGATATATTATGAAAATATTACTCACAACTCCAATAACTGAAGGAAGCCAGCCCTTATATAAAGCACGAGGACCTTCTTCCCTAAGCACAGTAGACAAAGCATGAAACATTCCTCTGTACTGATATGGGGATGCCTCAGTCTGCAAATAAAAGGCAATGAACTTTCAGAGTTTCTGTCAACAATGAAGACCACAAAAACATGGATACACTGAAGATAAATTTTTTTTCTCCATTTAATTTTACAATTATTAGAAGATGTATTTCAGCTACCATTCTAGCTCACAAGAAAAGCAAGCATTCGGTAAAAAGAAAAAAGAAAGGAAGAAAAAGTACCTGCACAGTAATCCTGCCTCGAACCATATCCATTGGATAAGTTGCAGACATAGCAATTATTCCAGCACATGCTCCAGCTCCAAGACGTAAAAGAGGAGTCAGCTGAGCATCCTCTGCAGAAAGCCCAAGAGAGTACAATTAGACAGACAGCCAGAAGGGTTTTAATACCAACAAAGTTTTTCTCAATTCAAAGAGAAAATGAAGTTTGTTTCAGCTAGTGTTGCCATAAGTGGATATAAGTACAAGAATAATAATAACCCAAAATGAAGAATTTTCCAGAAAGCGGAGCTTCCCTGTCTAATTCATCAATCAAACCTGTACTTGCCCTTGCTTGCTCTACTAAAAAAAATATCTTGACTAAATGCAAATTATTTCAAGAAAAAAATGGAAAACATGAACATACCATTTCCAGTTTGCTGCTGATACAGATGCAATATACCTCTGTCATAATAGGAAGGAATGATCAGAAAATAAAAATAAAAAGCAGGAGACAGAGTTTAAAAGATATGAAGTGGGATACACTGAAATATTAAAAATAATGTTAGCCACTGGAGTAACCCTACTTAAATAAAACCATGTAGGAAAAGGAAAATATTAAGAGAGGATTGCATAAGATGATTGGCATCTGGTATAAATAGTCCCCCGAATGAAAATCAACAAAAAGATACTAAACAATAAAGCAGTCCGCACATTGTTTTGTATCTAAAGAAAAACTTACTTAGAAGCTTGCTCATAACTGAAGAACTTCACAGCAGAATTAGGGACAATTCTAGCACAATTAGTACCATTCCCTTTGAAAAGTCCACGTAATCCTTCAGTCCTCCATATATATTTTAGGCCTTGTACTGTTCCATTGTATTTAATGTTATGAGGATTCTGGACCTGCATATGGCAAGACCAGAGACATGTCATATGTAGAAATTAGGATATATCCAAACAAGCAAGCTTCAATACAGTATACTTTGATCCCAGTATATACAAGCGAGGATAAATTGTTAAAAGTAATGAAATTAATTGTACATAGGAAATAGTATGTTTGTGTATCTCATGTTTCAATGCTTTTAATATTCGTGGGTATTAGTGTCTAGGATGTTACATCGATAATTATTATCCTAGGGAATAGTCTCCACTAGTCTATCAAGAATCTATATATGTATATATGGATGGTATGTATTGACTACATATTCTCTTGAATAATAAAGCATTCTCGTTGTCTAAATTCTATCCAAAATATTTTGTTCTATCTTCCTTTAAACCCCACCCACCCTACCTCTAAATTCAACAAATCCATGTAGATCTAAATCACTAAAACTAACCTGCAGCAAAATTTTCAATCGTTCCAGAGGAGCAACTGCAGTACGTGACCTGCACAGACACAAAAAGTTTGGTGTGGTTAAAACTAAACATAACATACACCAAAACAGATCCCAGAATTATTGTCAAGAAATAGTTTCCAAGAAAATAGGATTATGGGTCGTTGCAATTGTAACTAAATCTCAGCTCACAGAAACGAAAATGAAATTCAAAGTTAGCACATGTTAACACAACATTAGCAAGGCAATAAGTGAATGAAGATTTTCCAGTGAATTTCATTATAAACCACATATACAAGCACAAGCTTATTCCAAAACCCCGACACTGAGTGGTTCTTCACAAATCACAAGTGATCCAATCCAATTAAAACAAAACCACACCCATTGACTTCCAAAATCAACAGCATCGTTTATATTCAACAGATCCAATACTCAAACCACTTCACCAAACACAAAAGCCAGATTAATAAATTGATTAAATTCATTAACCACTCTGTGAAATTAAAAAGCCAAAAGCTTCAATGTCCACTGTTCCCTGGCAATCCAAACCACAAACACTTCCAATCAACCAATTACATATTCATAAATAATTTTTTAATTATAAAATATATAAATTAGAAATGAGAAACGGAACTGACACTCCTCCGGCGACGCCACCGGCGACGAGCGACTTGCAGATGCTGGCGAGGGCGTAGCTGGGAGCCTTGACGACGCCTTCTCTGGCGAGCTTGGCCTCCTCGGCGAGATTGACGATGGTGGTGACGGCGGAATCCCCGGTCTTCACATTCTCCGAAGCCATAAATAAGGAAAAACTACGTACTGTTTATACCCTAACAACCTAACCAGAGGAAAATTAATAGAGGTATCTGAGTCGTCAGAGATTGAGAGATCTCGCAAGGGAAACGGCGAATTCGTTTCCGGCGATTACTGCGGCGAAGCGATCATCACTCACTGGCTCTGAATGGTGGTGGTGTGGTGGCTGCGGGAACTTAGAATAGAGAGTGAGCTTACAGTAATGCCAACTATTACTACGAAGTTTATAATACAACCCGCGCAGAGTCACGCCGTTAAGACACCGTTATATTATTTATTTTTTCTTTTTTTCTTTCTACTCCAGTTATAGTTGAGAGGACCTTCAGTATTAATAGAAGAATTAAAAAAAAAAAAACCTACTCATTTTCTATTTTTATTACAGAATTGGTTTGAGTAAAATTAAATTTAATCCTTAATCAACATCTCAAAATCGAAAAAGACAAAAAAAACCTGATTGAGAAGTGAAAACTCAATCAAATTCTTCATCAAAAATTAGTCATTAATCAAATTAATAAATATTGTATTACACTAAAGTCATGATTAATTAAAATGTTATAATAATTTTTCTAAAACACTTTTTTTCTAATGCATTTTTATAATTAATTAAAATTCATTAAAATTACAAATATTATTGGAAAAGTTCATTAATATGAAATGCAACTTATAAAAATATGTGATTATTAATAAACTTTAGCTCCCAATAAATAATATATTCAAAAGAGTATATTTGACCATATATTGTTAACGTTTTTCTTATTAAAAAATATAGAAAAACATATATGAGTGACAAAATTATTAAATAAGGAAAGAGATATAAAATATTTTTTAAATTTTTTAATAAAAAAACATGCTAGAAAAAGTATATGTATTTTTTGCTCGGAAAAAGAGAGAAATTCGGATAGGCTAATGTATTGTTGTTATTATTATTTTTTGTATATAGGTAGTATTAAAACGATACTATTGATTAATTTGTCTTTCAATGTTCATCATGATAAGTTTTTAGTAAAAAAAAGGTGTTGATGATAAGTTTGTTTCAGTTTAATTTGAGATTTTTTTTCCCAAAAAAAATTAAAGAATTATAAAATTATTTTATTGAAATAAATTAGTTTAATAACACACACAATTTCACATAAATTATGGACGAATTCAATAATTTGTTATAAAATAGTTTTAAAGCATATGATTAACTGAGGATAAAACTTACAACGATTTTAAGTGGTTGTATGGTTTCAAAAATAATTATAAAAGTCATATCAATTTTGATAACTTATTTAGCTCAAAGAACAAAACTAATAATTTGGGTTGGGTAATCGTGTGCAACAAAAAATACTAGTACTATAATTTTGAAAAAATAAATAAAATGGGCAAATAAGAAAAAGGTTTGAGCCTGATTAGACAGGTTTGAAATTCATTAAATTTGAGACAATCTAAACCAGTCTAGATAGATTAATTTCCACGAATCTAATCTGATTTTGATGTACAGATTACTCAGGTTCACAAATGCATCGAGAGGACCCTGTTCATCGCTACATTTACACAGTTTTTTTTTTGTACAGATATTTAACACAGTTTAATTAATGTTTGTTATTACTTAAAAAGAATTCAATATTTTATATTTTATGGTAAAAAAATATATTTCTTGTTTTTGTAATTATTCCTTTGCAAAAATTTTAAACAAAAAACAAAATATATTTTATGATTATTTATGAAAACGTGTTATTAGAAATATAAAAGAAAAAAGACATGACTAGTGAAACAACATATTGAATGCATGCCACAAAAATAAAAATCTAAGAATGGAAAAAAGTGTGAGTGGATAATGAATTGGTGCAGTGTCGACCAACGTGTAAATTGGAAGAACAAAAATGAGAAACTGAAAAAGATGGTTGGTTTGGTGCTTTTCCTTTTTTTATTTTGGGATGGTTGATTGGTACTATTATTCTTTTGCAAACTCTTCTGTGCCTCCCATGTTAATCATGATGGAAACCTAGAAAGATTTCACGCCGTTACGTTACCTTCTGTGGATTCTGGCTATCCACGTGTCACACCCATGTTAGTCTAAACAATTTTTAGCTTTTGTTGGTCTGAAAATGGGTGTCTTTCACCTGTACCATGATTAATCTTACTTGTGATTTGATGATATATGATTATGGTTAGTTCAAAAATATTTTGCATTCAATAAAAAAACACAAATTTTTTTATTAAATAAATCATTATGTCTTGTCAATAAGACATATCATTATTCCACAGTGTCAATTCTTTTATTCTTGCACAAACAATTTATAGTTTGGTTATCTTTTAGTACTTACTGTTTTTTATTAGTGTTTAAATTTTATACAACCGTAAAGAGTTTTTATATATTAAACAACTACAAATTAATATAGAGATGACTTTTAAGTTAGGTATCATAAAAGTGAATAGAATTATTATATATGATAACTTTTTGTTTTTATATACTATAAAACCATTTTATATTATAAGTTCATATATTATTTTCCTTTTTGCTAGTTTTATTTATGAATAATTTTAATCTTTTAATATTAATTACATATACTTTGTTTTAGTATTTTCTGCATTATTAAAAAAATATTTAATTTTAAAATTTATCTAATAACTAACCGAAATGTAACAAAACATAAAGATTAAATTATATTTTGGATAAATAGTCATTTTTAATATATAAAACGCTAACAAATTCGTTCTTGAATGTGTCATATAATTTCTTCCATTAACCATAACGGATAAAATTTAACAGATAGATGGATTTGTTGTACTATTTTCACTTTTAGATACTAAAATTTAAATTTTCATATTTTAAAAACAAATTTGTTAGTTCTCAACATATTTAAAAATAAAAATAACTATTTACCTTTTAAATAAATATACTCAAGTTAATTAGTATGAGTTAGAGTTAACAACTTGAGGATATAATAGAAAGCATAACTCCAAGTGGTTAAGTTTGAGGGTTTTATAACCTTTAATTTTTATCTTTGTTTTTTAGTTTCATTGCGGATAGCTCATTTTAATATTTGTTAAACTGAGAAATATTCCAGAATATAACATTCTGAAACAATATGTACTGTGTATATGAGTTAAGTCTTAAACTCTAGTCTCGCTGTACTGTTGGACTGTTGCACATCGAATAATTTTGTTCGTAATTATATTAAATAAGTATTTGTTTGGTAAAATACGATAATTAATTTCTTTCAATGTAACACCCATTTTAATTTAATATAAAACTACCACTGGAATTCATTTACATAAACTTTAAGGGTTCATTTATTTTAAAGTTGGATAAAATTGTTTTTAACCATTAAAATTTGTAGCTGTAGAAAAACCATTAAAATTTGATGAGATATATGTTTAAATTATGTTTTACCATTATTTTTACATTGAAAATGTGTAACACAGTAGAGAGGATTGATTATAATATGCAATAACCACATAACCAAACTGACCCCCTAATTAAGACTACAAAATAGGCAATGATAACTGATAAATATGCGCGCATATTGTAATGCATGTGTTATTGAATTTATTAAGATGGAATTTTATGCCAATTTATTCCTTTAACAACTTGGAAGGAAGCCACATTTACAATATATGAAAGAATTTAATTTAAATATACTTACAGTATAAAAATTTAAATTTTTATTTAACAATAAATTATTATATAATTAAAAATTATTGACCTTTATATAATTAATTATTTTAAAAATATACATCTAGAATAGCTATTTAGTATTATTCAACAATTACCAAAAGTATATTACAATTTAAAGTCATACAAATTATAACCAAACAAGGCATGAACTGAGCCAAGATGGCAAGATGCAGCCCTAGAGAAAATTGGTACAGGTCCCACTCGCAATTTACAAGTCATACACATCATGGAGCATTTCTTTTAAAATCATGGTATTAAAATCGGGCTATAGTTTAATGTAAAAAAAATCGTAATAGTTCCAAAATAAAGCTGAGCTATAATTTGCAGCCTTTTTGGTGAAATATTTTTATGCTAACTTGTGACAAGAAACTAATCCAATGCAAAAGGAATCCATGGACATTCGCCATTGTAATTCCCACGTCTTGTTTTGCTAAGTACACTCCCATCTTTTTGATATTTTTTGTACCAAAATACCCCTGACAAAATTGTTTTTAATTATTATGAATATTACTTTCTAATACTAAAGTCAAATATATTAGAGACCGACAATATTTGTTCAGTCAATATCTTCTAATACTGAAAAAGTAAAGTCAAGCTTCTCAAAATAGTCAGGGTATTGGTAATTTACACAAAAATCTAGATAGTCGCAGAAAAATTCTCAAAAATTATTTTTAATATTACTGTTAATATATTCTAATAAAAGTAATCTTTTACAGACTCTGCAATTATATTTTGGCTAAAAGTTAGTTAGATGATACCAGGGGTATTTTAGTGATTTTATGGGCTTTGATCCAAAATTATTTAAAAATCATATTCGTATAGTACTTTATAATCTAAAGACAATGGTGTGTGTTATAAATCTCGAATTCTATTTAGATTTTAAAATATAAATTTATGAATAGTTCAAAAATGAAAATTCAGATTTTACAAAGCCTTAAAGAAAGTTAAAAAAGAAAAACATTATGGTCCTTGCTGATTTGGTGTGTACATGTGAGAGAAAAAAACTATATTTTAATTTTTTTGATGTTATCATTTTGATCTCTATAAGTTTTCAATTTAATTAATGTGTTGGCATGGACACCACATGGAAGGTCACCTAGAGAGACAACCGTCAAGCATGACACTTAACATGAGTATTGTTCATCTGTTGATGGAGTTACTAGCATAGACTAACTTGTTTAACGTGATGCACATAACATGTTTTTGTAATTTTCAAGAATCTAGTATATCTTTTACAGATTTTGTTAGTGTGAGTGTCACACACTTTCAAAATAAATATGGTGATTTAGTGTGTTGATTTTTTTTTGTCCTGAAAGTTTAAATTAGGGAATACATGTCCCTTTATAAAGAGAGGCGAACACAGATACAAGAGAAGGGGACAAATATTTCTTCTTAAATTTTTAGATTAAAATACGAAAATGCCTTTGTTTTTAAATTTTTTTACACAATTTTCGTAGCCCACTATTGAACGAGAGAAGAAAAAGACGACCTCTCCTTCCTCACTGTTGCCTCCGCTACCAGTCTGTCACCACAGTCCGTCGGCCACCACCTGTCCCCTTCTCTTGTACTTGTGTGGCTGTGTTCACGGTCCGCCTAGAGTGTCTCTAGTCCGTCGGCCACCGCGCCGCCCACTACTTGGCTCTGTCTGCCTCTGGTCCTTTGGCCATCGTACGGTTCGCACCGACACCACCCACCACTTCCAGAGTGTCTCTGTGTCCTTCATTAATTTATTTTCTGGATCCGTCACTGCTTATAAGACTATAAAAGACCACTAATTTTAATGAAAATTTATTATGAAATTTACATATCTCTGTCATGAACAAGAAAAAATTGAAAATCGATCCAAATCATAACATATGTAAGCAAAAGATCAATTAGATGTGTCAATCCCGTTAGGTGTTAAAGTTACTATTTAACAGGATTTTTTTTTTATAGAAAATTTAACAGGATATTGTGATGTACTAATTAATAAAATTGAAGACCAACTTAGATTAAAAGAAGAAAATAAATTGTTAGCCTCATCGTTTGCCTTTTTACGAATTAAATATTATGTTTTCTAATAACAAAGTGAAGATTGAAGAAATAGACCAAGCATTGTTGCTTATTCAGTAACTTGTCACAGATTACGACTTCAAAGAAAATCGTTACTCACTGTGGCTGATAGATATTTATTGGTTCATGGTATACTTATTCGATCCTTGATGTATTTTAATGTCAATCAATACAAGCATAGACAGCAGTAGTAGGAGTATTAATTAAATTAATTATTGGCATTTGAAAATTAAAGTTGTTTCGTTTATCACCAACATTGGAATAATACTTTCATTTTAATGTTCCTTTAAAGAAGAAAAATATCACTTTTATTTTAAGGATATACAAAGATTTTTTAGATCATCAATCAATACCAATATTTTTTTTACAACAACAATAACAAAATGTTATATCTTTAAAAAGTTTTAATTTTATCTTAATTAACTAAGTCACATATTCTATATAAAAAAAATTAAAAGTCACATATACCACATATTATAATTAATTAGTTGATCATGTAAAAAGCTTTTCACGAACAATATATAATACTTAAACTTTTATTTTAATTAGTAATACAGAAAATGCATGCAATTAAGGTGCGTGTGTATATGCTAATAAGAGTTGATATTTTCACTGAATCTTTCAATGTCGGAACTGGCAATGACTTAAGTAACAGATTTTTTTATTATTGGTATACAATCTATAAATTCACTGTTAAACAAATGTTTGCATTAATGATGATAAATCCCTTGTATTCTTAGAACCAATTATATATAAGTTGATAAATTTTACTATGACAAACCGTTGATTAAGGCCTTTTGCCAGGGTTCTAGAAACAGGTCTAGAAATTTCAAGTTTTCAGCGTAAATTTAATTATATCATGCTAGTGTATATACTATTGTAGTTTTCATGTGTGTTTTTTTTTCCTTTTTCTTGCATTTCAATTTGGTCGGTATGTACGAAACCTTCAGCCACAGAAGCATTTCAATTTGGAAATGCTTTAATCATGGAATGAGAAGATTTTTATAATGAGCAAGTTAGCTTATACTTCAGTGGGAAGCAATCGTGCTTGATCTGTAACTATCATTATCATATATTCCATTTTTCCACTTTATATCCTAATTCAATAATCTTGTATTGAATAAATTTATCCTAAAACTTATAAGGTTGGATTTAAAGTTTGTATCATATAAGTTATACTTACAAAATATTAAATTAATTTGAAATGTTATTAATATATATATATATATATATATATAGACACATGTGTATATATTAAAATTAATATAATATGTAAATTTCAAAATATGAACTTAAATTATAAAGATGCATACATTATTACTTTATAAAGAACTTACATTTAAAATTAAAAAGAATAAGAATAATATTAATTCTTCACTTCTTAATTAAAGAGATCAAATTAAATTATTAAAGTTATTTTCAACACAATGTCCTCTAACTTAATACAAAGAAATGGAAAAGATGAGATGTAGGAGAAAATGGATAAATTTCAATGTAAAATTATTTTTTAAAAAGTTGATAGTGTATGGAGGAAAATTAATATTTTTAAGGAGAATAAAATAATGTAAAAAATGAAAACACTTATTTTGATAATGTAAGTAATTAAAGTTTAGGAAAAATATATAAAAACTTAAAATTAGTTATAATTGAAAAGTTTTTTAGACACATAAATAAAGAATTGGACAATAATATAAAGTCACATATATATATTTTGTAAAAAAATATAAAAAGATATTAATTATTATACTCTAAAGTATAAGAACTTTATTTACTATAGATTTACATTAATTATAACAAAAATTATTCATAGATTTACCTTTAGGGCCCATGTATGGGCGAGTTGACGATTAATGCTCCAACTGATTGAATTATCACAAAGTTTCAGATAGATTTAATTAAAGATGGTATTGGAAGAGGGGACTGGTAAACTTACAAAATCTTGTAGTTTAATAGTATTGAAAGTGATATTTAACCATGTTGTTCCTCCCAGAAAGCGATGCATGCATCGAATATTTGGAATTTTGGCACTGCTAATACATATGTCAAAGACCTAATTAATAGTATTAGTAGGACAGCTTAGAGTTGTTACTTTCATAATCTTATCAAAGATTGAAAATTGCAAGTTGTCCTACGAAATACCTTCTTTCTTTTGGTGTATTTTATATTGTATTGGGAATAACCCAAGTCCCACATCGGCTAGAAATAGTGTCAAGTCAAAGTATATAAGTGGAGAACAATCCTCACCCTATAAGCTAGCTTTTGGGGTTGAGTTAGGTCTAAACCCACATTCTAACATGGTATAGTGGAGAACAATCCTCACCCTATAAGCTAGCTTTTGGGGTTGAGTTAGGTCTAAACCCACATTTTAACATATTGGATCGACTTTTTTATTTAAATTTGGAGCAAAATAATGTTAATTATTTAGTTAGTTTCATGATATAAATAGATGTATAAAAAAAGTTTAAGTCAAATTAATCTTGATTATTTAAATAATACTAAATAGTTAATATTAATTAGTAGTATACTTTACTTTTTTTCATATGTGTATATGTGTGTGAACGAGATGTGTAATTTATAAATTCGTTGATATTTATATTTTATTTTTTACGGATAAAAAAATATGCATATGTGTGTTATATATGCTCGTTGTAATTAATTATTACTTCAACACTTCGTTTTTTATTACAAAATGCAAATGCATTTTAGAGCCGGACAGAATTTGTACGACAACACTCCATTTTGTACTAATTAGTAATTATCGACTGTTCATAATTTATAAAACACTTTCTTCAAGAGGTTAATTAATTAAGATTGCCGAATATTCACAATAAATAGAAATATTTGTCACGAGATGATGCACAGTCAACTTTATAATTATGTGGACATTCAATTAAATTCAACTTAGTATAAGAATAATAGTAATATAGCGAGGTACATTCTGAATAGCTGAAACTTTCTGAATAATAGCTAGAAGTGGATAACACAAATAATAAATTTTTAATATGCTCAATTCATCTTCTTGAATTTTGATGTTTCTCACTATTTCAATAATCAGTTTACGGTCGCATTTCAGGAAACTTTGATCATCAATTAAAAGAAACTATCTTCGTATTATGTTTCTATTGACTTAATCAGTAGTAGCTTCAACAGAACATTCAAAATCTACTGGCTGCTTTCTGTTTCGTTGTTTTCTTTCCGATGTGACTTTTGAGTACATATTTGTGGGGTAGAGGATCTAATAAATAGGCTTATGAGATTTTTATAATAGAAAATTGATCTCCACTTCAAAGCGATATATTGAACTTTTTAATTACGGGAATAAACTATTTCAGTCGAAGTTAAGGAGTAAGAGTGATCGTGTATGAAAATTTCTTTTCTTTGTATCCCTCCCTCCCCTTTATCTCTGCACATAGTTTGGAACCTCAGGACAATAAGGATATGTGGTTTTTTTTTTTTTTTTGTATTTGTATATTATTTTTGTAATCCTTTAATGAGATTAGGCCTCCTTTTATTTATATATATATATATATATATATATATATATATGGTTTTACTAACGTTAATAATTAATTTTTATAACAAAAAATTGAAAGTTGTATTTAAATTTTAATAGAACAATAATTTTAAAACTATAAGCAGTAAGGATATTATAAAGATTTCAGAGCCACGTTTATTGAAATTATGTCGTAATTTTTTAAAAAGAAAAAATAGCATAACTTTATTGAATAGAAAGAGTGGCTAAACAAGCCAACAGACCATGTATTTAATTACCAACAGTCACTCTTCCAAAAAAGAATAATACTAACAGTCATAGAACAATAATTTTAAAACTATAAGCTGTAAGGATCTTATTATCAAGATTTTAGAGCCACGTTTATTGAAATTGTGTTGTGATTTTTTAAAAGAAAAAATAGCATAACTTTATTGAATAGAAAGTGTGCTAAACAAAGCCAACATATCAGATGTACTTGGAAGGAATTTCTTAAAATGGGTCACATTTTGTGATTGTGAGGAAAATAAGGAAGTTCGATCTGTAACTAGGTTGCCCTGCCTGTCCTTCATCAGCGCCATAAAAATTTATTGCGTGACAATGGCAGTATGTTACGATCTTACTCATATTAGTATATTACAATTAACTTTTATAATAATAACAATTTTTTAGTCACTTTTTAATCCTATAAATTTTACAGTCCAAATCAAATCAATTAAATTGGTTTGGAATAATTTAGTTAATTAGTTCTTTTTATTTCAATTTAAAACCAAATCAATTATAATTGATCTAGTTTTTATATTTTTCCTTTTTTGAGCTGAACCAACTTTGATGGCTTGATCAACTATTATTTTTAACTTTTAAATTAATACATTTTAGACTATAGAGTTCAATTTTTGTTCTAATTTTGTCTTTCTTTTTCATTTATTTTGATTTTCTTAAGAATTTATCTAATGTTACCAAGTGTCTTAATTTGGTTAATTAATCATATATATTTATAATAATTTGGATAAAAATGAATGAAATATATAAAGTGACAACGAAAACAAAATACTTAGTTAGTAAAGAACAATGGATATTTTTATTTTATATTAATATAAAATTTAAAAAATATAACATAGTTAGTAAGTGGACACGAAATCTTACAAAAAAAAAAAAAACAATAATTCTTTTTATCAAAACCAACCTTAACTTGATCTTAATTAGATTGGTTTCGTTTGAATAGGGTGAAAAGATTTTCAAAACCTGAATCAAACCAATTCACTTAAATATGATCAATTTATATTTGTTTTTATCCAAAATTTAAACAGTCCAACCATGAACACCCTCATGTATTGAAAAGTTATTTGCATCTAGCTTTTATTATTCACATAGAAAGAACAGCCAAATAAAACAGTCAACTCTGTACTCAAATCTAATATTTAGGAGTGCATTAATTCTTGCAATAAAAATAAAGTTTGAAAGTTTTTTTTTTTTACTGGATAAATTAAGTTTGAAAGATATTAACGCAAATATATGCAATTACCAATTTACTATAAAAATAAAATAATTTGAAAGTGTTAAAATGCTTCATATATACACAAAGCCAGTTTTTATATCTATCTATCTAATTATATATATATATATATATATATATATGTGTGTGTGTGTGTACGTAATTTGGGGCAAAATATGCAGTCATTTTGGCCGGTGAGTAGTAGTGATGGTGGGTTTTGAAGATGCAAGAGCCATTAATTCAAAGTGACTCTTTTGCTTCTTAGATTTTCCGGCTGAAATGGACAAGACAAATTAAAGAGAACAGGATAAGGGTTTATTATGGCTTTAGAAAGTTAAATTATATGGTAGCATTTTTCATATGCCAAGAGAAGAAGCACATTAACGTTAAGTGCGCCTTTTTTCTATACATGCACATGGGTTCATGTGTATAGATGAGAGTGACTTGGCAGTGACGGCGGGGGAATTTAGTTTACTTCTCCTTCTTCGACCTTCGATTGTGGCTCATCAATGCACATGGGCTATATAATATATGGACGGAACGGAACACCCATATGAATTATAAAAAATGAACATAAATTTTAAATGATAATGTAAAATAAATAAATCTATCAAGAATGAATTTATATGAGTTTAAAACACTAACATAACACTTATATATTAAATACATGATAAAGAAAATGTGAATAATATGTGTAACATGATATGTAGAAATCTAAAAACTAATTCTTCTTTTTTATCATACTTTCCAATTTTATAATTTTCAATGGGACAAATTCTAGAGAGGTGACCATAAAAGAAATCTAACCTTGTTATTTATTAACTTTAAACACTTCTCATTATGGATCTAGTGGTTAGTTCATAATGTTTTTAGAAACTAGTCATAATTAAATGTTCAAAGCCCATAAATAATTAATCACGTTATTAGTGAATTTAAATATCATCAAATGGATTATAATATTAGTTATTTTTTATAAAATTAAATATTATAATCAATTGTAACCATAAGAATATATGAGAAAATTCTAATAGATAAGACTCCTTTTTTTTCTTTTCTAATAGATATTTTTATAAAATAAAATATTGTTTAAGCACGGTCAAACTATGAATGTATCATCATATTATTTGTTGGAATGTATTGAACTATCATCTTAAGGCATATCTTAAATTTGAATACGATGAATAAAAAAAAACATGGTTATATAGTAAAAGTGAGTTTTAGTTAGATTTTTTTAATAAAAATTAATTATCAAAAAAATTAGTGAATATTTTGGACCAATATAATGATAATAAGAAAAGGCACTAAATGTAATTATTTTTCTTTAGTGAGTAGAGACTTAAATCTTAATTATTTAAAAATTAATCATTTTCACTGGAACTAACTCCATTATATAAAAAGTGAAGTGATAAGTTAATTTACCATTATCCCTGTTGTACCATCTTAATTAGAGTTCACTTACCATAATCTCTAATGTATATTACATGGACGGTAATGTCAAGTAGCTTGAAGAAATCAATCACTAATTCAATTTTCATAGACTTACACAGTAAAAGAAGTCGAAATGTCTGTCCCTCCCTTGAGGAGTCTTATAGGATCAATGCCTTATTAACTAGATTGTAGACAAGTTTTGAGTATTTTGTAGAAACGATCGACAATGATCAATAATGTTTGTTTCATGCTCGTTGGGATTAACATATTCCATTTACATCCCGTGGAGAGAAATAGAAAACAATTGTGGAGTGAATGTTTAAAAAAAAAAAAAAAACTCATTGATGATAGATAAAGCAATTATAAGATTATCTTATAATTAATTTGAGAAGGAATGAAAGAGACTTGTGGGTTCAATTTTTTTTCAAAAAATAATAATAAACTAATAATTAATACTTATCAATAAAAAAATATATGACAATATATAAAGGTTTTCTTCTGTACACAGATTGTCTCATATTGCAAATAAAAAGTGAAATTTGCATGAAACTTTACACAGACATATTCTTTTTTTGAAAGAAAGTTGTCGGTGCTTTATATCTTTATTATATTATTATTCAATATAAGTCTATTTATTATGTGAGTTTGGTTGTTTGACAATTTAAATATAATTTTAAAGTTATACTGTAACAGGTATGATACAAATTAAGGATACCAAGATAAATTTCTAATAATACTAATATATTTTTACAAAAAAAAAATGAACAATAGTGTAATTTTAATAAATATACTAATATTTAATGTTTAAGTAATTAAAAATAATAAAATATATTAGACATTTTAATTAATTATTATTTATTGATTTTTTTAGTAAAATCCTTGTCCTTATTATGCCATAGGATCTAAAAGTCAATTGTTCTGCTAGATCTTTAAAATAAAAAAGGAACGTGGAATTTGAATCAAGATTCCTAACTTTTGTAACTGAAACTTTTCTCTGAAAATCTGTGTGAGATTTAAATTTGACAGCTAATCTTCAAGATTCTTTACCTTTATAAGTGTCTTCCAGTATGATATTGAAATCATTGGTTAAATGATATTTTTTAAATATTCTTTTTGTGAAAGATAAAATCTAACATATAAGTATAACTTCATACAAAAGTAGTATAATATAAATCATTATATCTCATTATAAAATATTACGGTCTAGATTCAAATAACATTTCGAGAATAATTATCCAACTCTTTTATCCTGCAATTCAGTTATTTTTTCTTACAATGTAAAATAGTTTAATTACTGCTTAATAATAATAATAATTATTATTATTATTATTATTATTATTATCTTAGTTAAATTGATTATATTTTCTCTCTCTATAAATTAAAATATTATCTTGAGAGTGTTTTTATGAGCCAATGTTCAATAAGAGTGTTTTTAAGAGTTTTTCATTAACGAGAACATTATTATTTTTTTTTCTTAATCTCTTCTATCTTTTAATTTAATCATCTTTTTTAAGAGATCTTTTAATTTAATCCTTTTCATTTTTATTTCTAATTAAATTTTAAATATCTGTTTAAAAAATAATACTATAAAATAACCGCATATCCCAATATAAATTGTTTATCATAAATCCTAAATGTAATTACATGACAGAAAATATTTATTTGTTATAATATTAATTATAATATAATTTATATATTCAAAATATTTATTTATGATTATAAATTTTAGTTATATAGATTAAAATAATAAGATAAATTTTTTACCGTCCAGATTATACCGTGACATATGATAAATCACGCTCTCTGTATGCGATAGTCCAAATTATCTCGTGTGTATCTATTTGATCTTTCTTCTCTCGATAATAAATACATTAGCTTGAAAAATTGAAGCATCAGCAAGTATTTATTTAATGTCCTAATAATGTCATACTAATTTGGTTTGATAGGAGAGCAGACATTGTCGCATTTCGTCCACAAAATATTTCATCATAAGATTGAAGCATTTTGATCTCTCCTATACAGAAGACATATATCCAAAAGGAATTTGTAATGGTTGCTTGATTTCCTATGGCCCCTCCTTGTAAATAGGTTAATTTTATGGAATTATGGTTGATTGTGATTTTGGAAATGGTCCATGGTGGCCTATATTATTTGTGGAAGTGGTCTCATGGATGGGTTAATACCTTCGTCAATAGATTGTAGGAGAAAAACATATTAAAAGGTTCTTTATTTACTTCTTTTTTTCCCTTTCATTGCAATTTTTTTTTTAAAAAAGAAGGGTACAATATGTTTCGGATTCCTCTACAGGGTTGATGCATAGAGAATTTGCCTTCAGTGGCCACCAAATCACTCCTAAAATTTTGTTATGTCATTCCATTATTTGTCCACTCTTTGATACGTATTTATGATTTACAAACAAATTGTTGAGTTTTCTAAGTATTTTAAAAAGGTTGAAAGTCCTACATTTACATTCAGTAATTTAACCTTTCTTAAAGTATATATATATATATATATATATATATATATATATATATATATATATATAGATGAGTTAAATTAGTTAGCTGGCTAGTAAGTAACATAAATATTGTGCCCATGAGATTGGGTCATGTGGGTTCGATATTGTACAAATCATTCAATGTTTCTCAGCATGCCTGTAAATGTGACCACCATTGGAATTTTTACAAAATGTTTTCTTAAATGATTTTGTGAAAGTTTTTGGAAATTATTTGAATTCAAAGCATACAGGGCATATTTTTAATCTAACCAAATTAGGTGATTTGTGTTTGTCTACTAAATAGTTTTTTATTCATAATTAGAATTGAAACACTAAAACTTTTATAACATTCACCATTTTGTTCAACCAATCAAACTATACTCCATTGATTCTTAAAACATTAATTATTCTTTATTATTTTATCATTAAAACGTTTTAAGTATTTGATTGTTTATATATATATATATATATATATATATATATATATATATATATATATATAGTTTTTGTGTAGTTTTTGTGCTCTTTCTCAATTCTATAAATACCATAGCCCCTTTCAAACTCACACCATATCAATTCTAATCCATAAGCATATACATTATATAACTTAATTCAAATTATTTGTTTTCATTTTTAACTTAATTTATTTAGGATTAAAATCACATCTCGGAGATAAATCTAAAATGAATATTTCATAAACACAACTACACAAGCAGTTTTTTAGATAAGGGATAAATCTAAAGTAAACAGAAATAAACAATTTAACTAATTACTAAAATTTAAAAATCATAAAATAGTACACAAATGTATTGTAAGAGAGTGAAATTCATCACACTTTAAGAGAGAAGTATTGGGGGAAAACACTTCATTACACAAAAGGATGAGAAAGAACACAATAATAAAAAAATATCATAAAAAAATATAAAAGATCACAAATTTATTTATCGTGATGATTTAATTTCTAGTGCCTACATCCACATAATTTATTTTGTTAATATGGTTCGATTCTTTACACTTATATTCACAATTTTATTTAACATGATTCAAACCTTTATCTCTATCACAATCTCATGACATGTTTTATGCACAAACTTAATAAACCCTTCATTCATATGTTCATCCACAATCACTTGGGGTGACTACTCTATTTTTAAGTTGAATAATTTTTCTCATAACATCTATTTTTAGAATTGACATCTTAATATTAATATTAAAAAGGAGATAAATCCTTACTTTATAGATAATATTTAATACTTTACGAGTTTTTAAAAAATATCTTTTAGTTGTTTGATATTTAATCTAACATGTGTTGTCTCTTAAAAAATGAATAACTGATTCAATTCAACCACGAAAGATCAAGAATGCATTTGAAAGAAATTATTTAATATTTATTCAGATTTATCTAATGACATAAACACTTTCATAATTATTTAAGAGAGTGTATATAAAAATAACTTATGATGTGTACGTTCATAAGTTATGTTTAGCTAGTTTTCAATTAGTTGTTTACGATAAAGATTATATAATGAATTATCAAATGACTCTTTGACTGCTTATTTGAACAGGTTCCCTTGGTTCATAATATAACCTAGCTAATGAAGAATTGTTGGGATAAGACTGCCACAACCTCACAGTTTCGTAGGCATGTTTGTAACTGTAAAGTGTCCTCGATCGCTAAGCTATTTCCCTCTATTGTATAGCATTTTTTTTTCGTAACTTACAATTTTATATAGAAGAAAAAACCTCAATTTTTGTGATGATCTCTTTGAAGATCTTAGTTATTATGTTTTATCCTTCAACTTTTCTTTGTATCGAAATGTACAATCACATGGCCAAGGCATAAAAATGATCGCCATTTAGCCACCTGCTGACAGTTCACTTTGTCTTTAGTGTCTAATTTCTTATATAAATCTATACCTAACAAATTACTACTATGATTCAAATTAATCATGGATTGTAAAGCTCTTGGCAAGTAGCATTAATTATTGATTACTTATTAAGCGACCCCATTCCAATGGTTTTTCCTTTACCGAAATAAATTATGCCTTTTTCATGAAAGTGAAACTTTATCGAAAAAAAAATATTGTCGACGCCTTATATAAAGTTGAATTTTAGTCTTCAAAGAGTCATCGGCATGCTTCGGTGAATTTTATCATTTTCTAGTCTTCTAAATACATTTGAAATCCAATTTTCATTTAAATATCAAGTTAATTATTATCAGATAATGAAAGAAGATAATTATAATATGGAAGGAACAATTGCCTATTGTAAACAAAACAATGCAGTAGAAATGAAAAAGAAATTATGCTTATTTTATCTAGTAGTCCAATATATAATGTCATCCGTGTTAAAGGTAAAATAACTAAAACTTATACGCATACCAATAAAAAAATATTTGTCATTAGTAATTATAAAGTAAAAAAAGTTTCAAACATTTATTAAAAAGTCATATATATTAGCAAAATGATTCATAATATTTAAAATAAAAAGTTTCTTTTAAAATTTATTTTAGGTCTTATTTATTGTTGGATCAGTCTTGAATTTATTCTCGAAATGAGAAGTGGTGAATTGACTTTTATTATTCATATTTTTCCGTCTGATTCTTCAATTGACAAGATATAATAGAAAGGTCAATCACTAGTCGAATATATAATAAGATAGACAAATTCATTCCAAATAGGATTAAAAAATATTCATTGGATAGAATTAAAGAACATAATCATAATAATTGTCTATACAAATAAGTTGATAATTAATATTATTTCTACTTTTCAATTTTATATTTGTGGTTAATTTGTATAGTTCATTTTATATTAATGTATTATATTATTTTATTTTAACAACTCCTTTTATTATTAAATTATTTATGTTGTTAATATTAAAATAATTTTATCAAATAAAATTATTTAATAATACCAT
>PYAF01000437.1:913410-945706 GCA_007407185.1 Glycine tomentella
ATATCAGTAACAAAAATATTAAAAATATTGAAAAAAAATGCTAAAAATTTAAAGGACTTTAAAGTCGTTAAAAATTATTTAAAAATAAAAAAATAGAACAACTTTCAAGTTGTAAAAAATTTTAAGATTTCATATAAAAAATAAAAAAATAAAATAAAATCGTTCAGTTTTACAAATTCAATAATAATAAAAAAGCAAAGTGATAAATTATTTATGACTTCATAACTAGAAGTCATAAAACAAAATTCAACTTACTCCTATTTGAATATTAATTTAAAAAATTTGTCCTCATTTATTAAATTCCAAAAGGAATTACCTTATGGTCATTCTGGTTCTATTTTATTACAGTGAAGGGTTTGTTCCAAGAGTAAATTGTATCTAACGCATTTAACCTTTCTTTAGACATTAAATTTTATTAATTTCATCATTAGTTTGAGAGTTTTTAATAAACGAATTCAATGTTCAAAATTTCATATAATTTAAAATTATTTTATACTTAATCAAACTTTACGATAATGTATAATATATTTTTAAAATACAAAGTAAATATCAATTATAAAATTATATTTTTATAATAATTCAATTTATAAAAAAGTTAATAAGAAAATGGACATCAAGATTATATCTCTTGATTTAATGATTAAACTGATAAATTGGTATTCGAACAAAATTTATTAATTAAAGAGGGTGTCTTAGACTTACTCATAAAGTCCTTCTCTTTATTAAACTCATCATTTTGCAGATTATCTTATTTGAATGCTGTTCCCTAGCTCTCTCGATCTCTCTATTAACAGATAATATGCTCGTGGGATGAATTCTTTCAAGCTTTGTTTAAATGTATTTATTTTATCCAAGAATATACGCTTTGCCTTGTTGACGGCATTTTTTGTTTTATATTTTTAAGTATGATACTAATTTTCAGTTAGGGTCTGGAAATAATTAAGGCTAATTTTTTTAGTAAGTGTTTATTCTTAAGCAAGAACCTTCCATTGTGGGAAACTGAAACACCTTCATCGCTGAAATCATTCCTTGCGTGTATGTTTCAGCCTCTTATATTCTCTACTATGCTGAGATAATGCATATCTATGTAATTTATCAAATCTTCTCAGTCCAAATTAACTAATTGGAGTGTCTGGTTCACACAACAAAAGTGGTTTCCAAGAGTTTTGTTTGATTTTTGGCACTAAAATTAATAAAACTTAATTAGAATACATTGGTTATTTAATCTTGTTATTTTATCATTCAAAATAATAAATTGTAATATAAGATAATTAAGTTTATTGAATTTTATAACTTATTGAATAAAACAGATACGTATCCCATACTTAAATAGAAAGCCACTATATTAAGTTAAGAAGAGAAAAAAATCAAACTCCAACATTAGCTTTAATGAACAAATCATATACTCTACCAGATCCATTCATTCCAAGAACAGCAAACCATATCTATTTACATGTCAAACACGAGGTACCCATATGTACACTTATATATATAAAAAAAATTATTTTTGGAAAATTGAAACACAAAAATCGAAATATAGAAAAAAGGTAAGAAATCGAACATAGGGGAGAGTGTGATAAAGAGAAAGAACATAGAAGACATTGTTGGTAGGGGCCTGGGGGGATCCTAAACAACAACATGAACAACACTCCAATAGTTCCCTCCACTTGAGTTCCTTGTGTGCATGTGGTGGTTCTCCAACTTCAACTACATCGTCAGATGATGTAAAAACGAGGACCCGATTTTTCAGATATTAGTGTGCAACACTAATCATATATTAATTAATAGCTAGTTCGCAAATAATTTATCATTTTAAGGTACATAACTTGTGATATATTGTTGCTTCGTATGTAACTATTTTATTATTAAAGTCATGTATAGGTGATGTAAGTCAAGCACTAAAAATACTTTATTATATTCGAATCTTGACTTATGAGTACCATTTAGGTTCTCCTGTTTTGGAGGAATTTAAATTAAAAATCTCGGTAACTAACTGAAATACTCTTCTACAATCATATATATGAGCAGAAAAAAAAAATACTTTATTATAAAATTAATCAGTGGTAAAAAAAATAATTGATGGAACAAAGACGCCCCACTCTCACTTGCAGTGTTAAAGACGCTGTCCCAAGTTAATACTTAATGTTTATAGTTAATTCGCTAATTAATTCTGACACTTCCCATTAGTTGCATTCAGACTCTCATATTCTATCTCACAGATTCATCGTGCGTGTTCTTATCATACTAAACAACGACTTTAAATTATTATACGTCATTTACGTGTAGTTTTTTTCTAAAAGTGAATTGTTACGTGTGGTTATAGTTCAAAGTTAAGGGAAATTTATTTATCCTATAGATTTTGATAAAATTAAGTACATTAGATTTCGTGGGATCGAGACATAAGTGAAGTGAGTTGCTATCCTAGTCATGCTAAATGTGTGAAGACTTAATTATAACGAACTTGTTTGGTTTGGAATGAACGATGATTTAAGTTTATATTGATTTTTTAAAATCATTTTAAAATTAAAACTTTTAAAAAAGAGCTTTAAAAGCAATAACGTAGTAAGTTTGGGCTACTTTAATTATATTCATGCAAATTTTAATGGATTATAAAACCATATCATAGATTATTAATTTTTTTTTAAAGGAAGTATATTATTAAAATTATAACTCATTAAATAATCACATGACAATTAAAATTAAAAATACACGACTTTGGGATTTAAGTTTAATCCTTTATGATTGTATGTTGTGAGTTCCTCTGTGTATCATTATCAATAATGATGATGAAAACAAGGATGACTACAATAGTGAGAACGACAAAAATTGAAAGAGATGTCATATAATACAAAATATATCTAACTATTTATCATTGGATTTTAAAAGAATGAATAATGAAAGTTGAAAATAATTCTAAGAATTGATTATAACTACTTCATTATTGTTTTTGTTATTTTTGTCACCATTCGTGACCATGGTTACTATTTATCAAAATCATCACAGTGCTAACAAATAATGGTGACAATTAATAATAATATAATGATGATGATAAACAATAAGGATGATAATTAATAATGATATAATGACGATAATAATAATGACAATTAATAATGATAATGATAATAATAACCTTAACTATTGTGGTGATTAGATGAAAGAAAAGTCACATAACAAAAAATATATGTTATTATTCATTTGTTAAATTTTAAAATGTGGAATTAAGACTTGAGAGTAACTTTAAATATTCTCTCCTAGAGTAAGTGAGTCTCTTGTATAATGTATTACCAGTCTATATATGATTCCAACTAATTTCAATTTGATATATATTTAAATTTTCAATTTACAATGAAAAATAATAACATCTAGTCGCTTGACATATCATTTGGAGATTAACCTAGACCATATCACACACATGCACGAGATGATATATCTGCTTTTAAGCATATCATTAAAACAGTAATAACGAAAGTCTTATCTCACTGTACAATTGAGATATATTATAATTCAAAAACCAAAATTAATATTTTATCTCGTTTTCAAAATGAGTACAATAAACATTGTTAAAATCTCATAATTTACATCTAACAAATACAAATATTATAATGGTAAAATTGGTTGGAATTTAATTAATATTATTAGTTATAGGAAGGTTAAAATCCAATTAAAAATGAAAATCCTTGCAAAACTTAATTGATTTCATCTTCTTATTTTTTAATCATAGAAGTATTAATAAAAAGATTATCCAAGTATGGCTTGAGTGTTAAACTTTTACACTTATACTACTTAATAACTTTTTATAGAACATGAAACTAACTAAATCCAGTAGTTAAACTGAAAGCTTTTATAAAATAAATTAAATTTGTAAGATTTCAGATTAATCAATACTTCATCACATTATGACAAATAATATTCTATTTGAAAATATAAGCAAAAGTCCATTACCAGATAAAATATCAAATAATGTCCAATTTGTGTGAAATATAATACGTATCACCTAAAAGGAAATATCAAGTGATTCAATAGTTGAATTTGTTAAATTCAAATTCTAAAAAAAGTTAAGTTTGACAACTAGTGTTAATTAGGCATGACAACGGGGCGGGGCGGGGGTGGGTATTGCATTCCCCGTCCCCGCCTCTGACTCAAAATCCGTTTCCCGATCCCGTCCCCATTCTCCATCGGATTTTAAAATCCATCCTCATTCCCGCCCTCGCTAGGGTCGGGTTTTCCTCGCCCCGCCCCGCCCTTGCCATTTAATTAAAATTTTTAAAAAAATTAAAAATAATATAATTTTTATAAAAAAAATTGAAGAAAATGCTAATTACGTAACAAAAAAAATAATAACAAAATCATATTTAAAATATGAGATCATAATTTAAAAATTACAAATCAAAATTAATCAATTCAATTAAAAAAATTACAAAATAATATTTTTTTTCTTTTTTTAATATTATTTATTACGGGGCGGGGACGGAGGCGGGGGTGGGACGGTAAACCCATACCCGCCCCTGCTTTTGGCTTTCGGGAAAAACCTAAACCTGAACTCGATTAATTCGATTTTTTCTCACTAAAATCGGGATAGATTCGGACGGATACCCACGGGTTCGAGGTCCACTACCTAGTGTTAATTATCCATTTGAGAAGATATATTTTCATTTGAGTATACATTAAAATAACAACAAACAATTTATCCCTTCTAAAAAAAACAAAAAATGCATCCCATTAAATGAGGTATACACGCCTGAGAGAATCTATACGCACATGTATGAAAGGGTTTATTTTCATCTGAGTATATTAAAACAACGATAACAAAAGTCTTATCCACTAAAGAAAGTACATTAAAATTCTAAAATCACAATTAGTATTTTTTTATATCTCAGTTTAATATAAGTACAACAAAACAATCAACCAAAAGTATCAGAATTTAGATAGCAATGCCATATTATTATTGTAATTTTGGTTTGAATTTAAATATTTTTATCAGTTATAGGAAGTTAAAATCCAATTAAAAATGCCAAATCCTTGCAAACAAAGAGTTTAGAAGAAAAAAACATTATATCCTCCTAATTATTGAATAAAAATTATGTTAAATCCTTTTTCCTTTATCTATTATTACTTTTTCTTACATTATAATCATATGCTCATGATTTCTTCACTTAACATTTTGTTTATGGTAAAGACACATTTATAATCTCACATACTAAACAACTAAACACTAATCTTTAAGTGGTCATGGTCAATGAATATCATTGATTCATTTGAATTCACTGAATGCTAATAGTTTATTTTAGTAGGCAAAAGTTTAATAAATATTTTTTAATCATTCCAGGATATACATGATATAAAATTTAAAATTAGAAACATGAATTAAGAAATGTACTAAAAATAATAAAACATAATTAGAAAGAGAGACTATATTAAAAATAGTCACTGTAATAAATATTAGTTATAAACAAAAGTCAATAAATATTTCACATTAAAAATTTGATAACAAGAAAAATACTGATAATTTTAGCACTTATATATGATTTTTGTTTATAGTTAAGACACATGTACATTCTCACATAGTAAACAACATAACACTAATATAAAATGTTCATTGATTCATTTTGATTTTTTATTTGTCACTCAACAAATCATCTCCCTCACTATGTCAATTATTTTTTATAGATAAAGTGATATATTCAATCATGACTTCATAATTAAGCTATAAATCAAATGTAAATCTTAATTAAAGGATTCAAGTATCAACATTTTTAAATTATCACTTATTCATTTGAATTCACCCAACATTTTTTTTTTTGTATATTCAGTGAATGATTCATATTATTAAGTGAATTCATTGAATACTAATGGCTAGTAGTTCATTTTAGCTTGCAAAAATTTAACAAATATCTTCTCTCTTTTTTTGTCATTTTTCAAATATATATCTATGATAAAAAATTTAAAATTATAATACATAAACTAAGAATGTATTAAAACAATTATGAATATTATTTTTAAATTATTCTTATTTTTTTATCCCTTTCATTAACTAACTTCTGACAATCATGTTGATCATTATTTTCCTTAGCTTTAAGATAGACAAATGTGTAAATAAAAATAAAAATAAAGAAAATAAACTCATTATCTCAAACTTTTAAAAAAAACTCCTATAAGTGGCAATAATATTTAATTTTTGAAAAGGACCGATATGGAAGTGTAGGCAGGCTTTTTAAATTAAGATCGAATTGTTTGTGATGAATAAATGGATAATGAATAATAACATTTTTAATAGAATTTCTTGAATAATTTTTTACAGTTTCTTCTGTATTGAAATAAATTTATATGATATGAAAAATTTCTTAAAAATAATATTTATATCTTCAACAAGAAATTATTTTTTAACAATAAAAATAATATTTATCTAACAGATAATAATGTCATAATTAAATTAAAATAAAATATAAAATATAAATTTTTAAGTTTTTTATAATTTTTTTTTATCATTGAACAGAAATTATATATAATTTTTTTATAATAACATCATGTAAAAATTACAAAAAATATTATAAAAAAATAATCTAAGAAATTCACTAAAAAAATTCTGTTTGGATATGCCGTAATTCACCGACGAACGACTATGTTGTAATTACGTCCAGAAACGTGGGCCAATTGGTGGAATGAGAAATGTTTTGACAGACACAAACTGAAATTGATGCTGCATATAAATTGCAACCCCCGAGGTGAATCCTGACCTTATCACACTCAAACATTACCACCTCTTCACTGTCTCTCTCTCTCTCTCTCTTCCCATACTAAAAAACATAAACATACATAACACATTACCAGGGTTCTCTTACACCCCAAGATTCTCCTAGGTAGAGAAATATTCATTAAAATTTTCTAGTAGTTTCTTGTCTACAATCTTATCTATAAGTTTTTAACCTATTGTTACATGCAAAATATGCAAATTCTAGACCAATAGACCTACCCTACAGTTGATTCATCCATTTTTTTAAGTATTTTTTTTTCACTTTTACTTTTCTGTAACTTCCACTGGCTTCTGGGGTGTTTAGCAGAACATGTTCGTGAAGTCCCAGAAAACCAGATGAGTTTTTTTTTTTTTTTTTTTTTTTGTGTCGACATTATATATATATATATATATATATAATTTATTTGGAAACAAACATGACATGCTTTTGTTGACTTTTTTATTTTGGTTTTTTATTTTTTTAGCATCTATTCGTTAAAATATTGCAGTTGTCATTGGTGAGCTTTATAATATGCTTCAGTTCTGGTTCCCAGTTATCTTCTGGTTCAATCGTTCTATAACCCAATTCAGTTAGTTTCTCTTTCTCTGCAAAGGGTATTTCAAAAACTAATCTTTACGGCACCCCACTTTTTGTTCTGTCCTTTTACCCTTCTAGGACTACTTTTTGGTTCCCTTTGACTTTTTTGTTTTTCTTTTTTTCTTTTATGTTCTCATCTCACAGCTGTGTGGTAAGTGGTAACTTAAAATTATGTCCTTTTATTGATTTTTCTTTCTTTGCTTCTCGATATTTCTCTGCTTCACAATTTTTCAATTTTCGTATTGGTGCCCGAACAGATCTTCCTTTGGAATAGTTTAGTTGACTTGAATAAACCAAGGAAAAGCCAAAGATCGAAGCTCATAATTTCCTTTCTGATTTCAATTCCTGGATTTGTTGTTTTGTTTTCTGGCTTCACAACTTGCTAATTTGGTTCCTTTCTTTCGTTTTCTACGTGGTTTTCGACTGTTTTTAACGCTGCCCTTTGTTTTTGGCCTTTCTAATGGTTCAGAGCACCCTTTGAAAGTGCATTTGTCCTGTTTCTGGCATTTAATTTTCGGTATTTATTCATCTGGGTCCTATTGCCAGCAAATCAAAGAAGGGAAGATCACAACACCAGAAAAATATACTAATTATGATATTAAGTCAAATAAATATAATAAAAAACCTTAATTGAACGGTGCAGTTTTGGCTTTATCCATATTTTGCTTCTGTAATGCAATATAGCATTACTAATGCTGTTTGGCCTTTTCAGAATTGTTTCTTTATGTAAATCAATTATTCTCCTCCCCCTTCCCGGCCCCTTTTCTTTGCTGTGTAGGATTAACATTTATGGAGGTTACAGGGAAATAATAACGAGTCATAACTCAATTCTTATTACTCCTCTATATATAACCGATTACTTTTCTTCTTCTTCTTTTATAATAAATAGCTGCAGCTGAAGGACTGTGAAGATGTTGGAGAAAGTTGAAGAATTTAACACGGAGAGGGTGATGGAGGAATTTGAGAGGGTGACAAAGGATGCTGAGAGGATTCAAAGGGAAACCCTGAAGAGGATTTTGGAAGATAATGCTTCTGCTGAGTACTTGCTGAATTTGGGCTTGAATGGGAGGACGGATCCCGAGAGTTTCAAGGCCTTTGTTCCTCTTGTTACTCACAAAGATTTGGAGCCTTATATCAATAGAATACTCGATGGTGATTTTTCTTCTGTTCTCACTGGCAAACCCATCACAACCATGTCTTTGAGGTTAGACACTCAGACTTGTCTCATGTTTTCGTTTCATTTAAGTTGTTGAATTTGCAGTTCAGCTTCTAAAAAGGAAAAAACAAAAAAATGGTATTCTTGCAGTTCTGGCACTACTCAGGGAAAGCCAAAATATGTACCATGGAATGATGAATTGTTTGACACCACATTGCAGATATATCACACCTCTTTTGCCTTCAGAAACAGGTATTTGTAATTCAAATTCTCAGTATTTTTTCATTTTTCAAGCTAGTTGGAATTGGCAACTGACACCAATTCCATTATGTAGGGAATTTCCCATAAACAATGGTAAGGCCTTGGGCTTTATCTACAGCAGCAAGCAGTTCAAAACCAAAGGGGGTGTGCTTGTAGGAACTGCCACAACCAATGTGTTCCGTAACCCGGGGTTCCGGCATGCGATGAAGGCGATTCAGTCCCCATTTTGCAGCCCTGATGAAGTCATATTTGGTCCTGATTTTCACCAATCCTTGTACTGCCACCTCTTGTGTGGCCTAATCTTCAGGGAAGAAGTTCAGTTGGTGTCTTCCATATTTGCACACAGCATTGTCTATGCTTTTAGGACCTTTGAGCAAGTTTGGGAGGAGCTTTGTGTTGATATCAAGGAAGGTGTCCTTAACAGCAAGGTCACAGTGCCCTCCATTAGGGCAGCCATGTCTAAGCTCCTAAAACCTGACCCTGAGCTGGCCAACTTGATCCACAACAGCTGCATGGGGCTTAGCAACTGGTATGGCCTAATACCAGAGCTTTTCCCCAATGTTAAGTATGTTCATGGGATCATGACTGGGTCAATGGAACCTTATTTGAAAAAGTTGAGGCATTATGCTGGAGAGTTGCCTTTGTTGACTTCTGACTATGGATCTTCTGAAGGGTGGATAGGAACAAATGTGAAACCAACAGTGCCACCTGAATTGGCCACCTACACCGTGCTTCCTCAAATTGGCTACTTTGAATTCATCCCTCTGAGAGAGCTAGAGGGAACTAAGGGAGATGCTAGTTTCCTTTGTATGGAGCCTAAGCCTGTGGGGCTCAGTGAGGTGAAAGTTGGTGAGGAGTATGAGATTGTCATCACTAATCCAGCAGGTATTTAACTTTTTCCCTTGTTTTCTTCTATTAACGTTAATGAATCAGGACTAAGAATCAATAATAACCATGACCATTTCACAAACCACCTCTTTCTTTTGTCACAATTGGAAACTTTGATATTGGCATAGTGTTTTTAGAAACTCATTAATTACCTGACAAATTAATGCTTTTTAGTTTTCATTTTTTTTTCCTTCTGGGAGGGAGAAGTGGTTACTTTTCTTTTTATGCTTGGTGACATGACCTGAATGGGACCAACTTTAATAAGAAAAAAAATTTCCTTGTGATTTCCAAGGGAACATAGTACCGACCTACCTAATCACATTAATGTATGTACCATTCCAAGACAAGTCTATTCTTAGCTGCTGCCAACAAATTTTGGATTTACTAGGCCTTGTTTCGTCCAACTCACTGTACCTGGACTTATCTGCATGTTGTTTTTTTCCTTCATTTTTACATGCAATCGGTTATACAGATTATGCTTATATTCCTTTCTTTCAAACTTTGGTTGCATTCTCTTCTTTTACTTTTCAACTTAAGAGTTTTATGTTATCACAATAAAACCATGTTTTTTCCTACCTAAATAGATTTGATACATAAATCAAAGAACTCTAAAATTTTCTTTTGTAAATCATTTTTAGTTTCCTAAAATCCCCCCTTCCTGTACTATTTGAGCTGGCCTCCATCTATATGCATTGAGTAGAATTGCATATGCCATCATAGAATGTTACAAATATTCTTCAGATGAAACATGTTCATATAATTTGTAAGCATGCCAATTTCTTGTCTCGTGACACTTTCTCCTCTATATTCATGTTATAAATTTTCTTCACAGCAAAATTTTGGAAGTATTTTTTTACCCAAGTCTTAATAGCTGAAACTGGTACTACAATGCACACAATTTTCCAATGTAGCATAATATAGATACAAAACTAATATTATATTATACATAACAAAATTCAAAGAGTCTTACTAGTCTATAATAGTCATTAATCTTATAACTTGGCCTAATTTGCAGGCTTGTACCGGTACCGACTTGGTGATGTGGTTAAGGTTATGGGGTTCCATAATTCAGCTCCAGAAATAAAGTTCGTTCGGCGCAGCGATCTTCTGCTTAGCATCAACATAGACAAGAACACAGAGAAAGATCTTCAATTGGCTGTGGAAGCAGCATCACAATTGTTGGCAGAGGAGAAATTGGAAGTAGTTGACTACACTAGCCACATAGATTTGTCCAAAGAGCCAGGGCACTATGTCATATTCTGGGAAATAAGTGGTGAAGCAAGTGAAGAAGTGCTTGGTGGATGCTGCAACTGTTTGGACAAGTCTTTTATTGATGCTGGGTACACCAGCTCGCGCAAAGTCAACTGCATCGGTGCCCTCGAACTCCGAGTTGTTCGGAGAGGAACATTCCAGAAGATACTTGAGCATTCCCTTACACTAGGAGCTGCTGTTAGCCAGTTCAAGACATCAAGATGTGTAGGCCCTACAAACACCAAAGTGTTACAAATATTGAATGAAAATGTTGTCAAGAACTATCTCAGTACTGCCTTCAATTGAATAGTAAGAATAGCTATATCTATCTATTATCTATCTATATATGTATATAGTTCCCTTTCTCAATTGAATAAAAACTTTGCCTTGTTTTTCTACTTTTCATTCCCATGCTTAATTCTTAATTATGCTCTGCCTGACACAGTCCAAGCACACCTCTGTTACCTTTATCATCACTCACCTCCTCTTGCTCTTTTACAATATAATAAGCGATGGTTGACCATAATGGATAGAAATCCACATGTTCGGTTGGAACTGAAATCTGGAGTCTTTTAATAATATTGGAGCTAAAGGCCATTGTTGTCGGGAATAAAGGTGAAAGTTCATATGAATATGTACCCTATGTGCAAAACATAGACAAAAAAAAAAGGGTACCAAGTTATTCAAATTAAAAATGGTTTAGTAAGCTGCACATGACACTGGTTAAACTCATCACATTAGAATAACATTGACATAAGTTATGGAATTAAACTATTTTAAAATGGTTCTAGTTTTTCTCTAAGGACTTTGGACATGAGAAATTAAAATGGTTTATGGTTTCATAAAACATACACCAAAGTTTTCAAATCCTTGACATAGGATGATTTGGATACTTTGTTTTACTTCCCATTATAATTATAATTATAATCCCCCACTTTTGTATGTTTGATGGTGATCTACCAAATTATCCTATGGAACCTATATTAGAATTTCGGTATATTCATGTATTATACATTTCCTCTCTGAAGAATATGCTTATTGCCTTGGATTTTTTTCCCCTTGAATATGGCTAATTTTAAAAGAATTAAAAAACAGTATTATTTTATGTGCAAATGCGCTTTCCAACTCTTTTATCCTAACCAAAGATTGGAGGATAAATAGTGGAGAGTCAAAAGTGTTTTTGCTCAGACAAAGTATAGAATATTTTCTCACTAATTGGTGGACTTTAATTGTCACTTAACACTGATAAGATTAGTAATACACCAATCAGGATCCCCACAGTAACACGTGTCGATTGATTAAAACTAAGGACAAATAAGCTTCCTCCATCATCATCACTAGTACCTTTCACGTGACTAGGACTTCTTTAATGTGATTGGAAGAGAAAAAGTGTATGAATCCAGTGCCAAAAAGCACTTGGCTGGATCTCACAATGAAGGAAGGAAGATAGTGGTGCGTTTGGTTCAGTTGTGGTAGTCTTTCTGAGGGTGAACTTGTCCTTATGAATATATGAACACATAAAAAATTGCTACGGCAGGTTCAGAGAAGAGATGAATTCGTTATAGATCTATCGTAAGGAAAAAAAATATTTTATATGTAGATTTAATTAATCATTCGATTCCTATATGTGTGAATTTTTTTAATTTAGTTTGTATATCTAAAAATATATTTAGATATATAAGAGTTTTTTCTTTTAGTTCATGTTATTAGTTTTCTTGTAAAAACCCGTTATCAAATTCTTTTTTTTAACAGAAAAACCCGTTATGAAATAAAAACATAAGAACTAGAGCATAAAAAAATTGCTTGAATAAAATAAAAATAAAAAAATCTTAGATATATGAATTAAAACGAAAAATTAAGTTGATGTAACGACAAAAAATAAATAATTAAACTTAACATTTTCTACATATTGATTTTCCCACTCATAGTCTCATACATGTGACCTCCTAGTCACTGAACAAAGGTACTCGTAATCATTACCCCAATTCGTAAAAGCTTTCCTTCGCAAACAAAAGGAAAATATTTTTAACTCAACAAGTATAACTTAACTGATAACATACGTTTATTTTGTGAAAAATATTTAAATTTGATTCTTATATAATACATCTTTAAAGGTAAATGATAAATTTTAAATATGATGAAATCTTAAATTAAAAATTAGTAAAAAAAAGTATTTTCATTAATTTTCAAATGAAATGAAAGAACTTGGATAGTGTGTTACTGTTATTTGTTAATAGGTTAAAATATATTTGTTTTTATAAATATTAAAATGTTTGAAAATTTTCATCCTCACAAAATTGAAATTTAGAAATACGAAAATAATTTTTATATCAATTATGTATATAATTAATGTGAATGTAACATTCTTTTATTTAATTATATGTTATGACATTTTTTATATAGATTATATATATAATAGATATAAATTTTTTATATTGATTATCCATATAATCGATCTAAAAAGATACATGTAATTTAAACGTTTTTCTAGATAAAAAAAATGACACATTTTTTAGTATTACGAAGAAAAAAAAGTACTAAAATTTTTACATAAACAAATTTTAAACATTTATGAGAATTTAAAACATATTTGAAATATTTATTAGATTATGTAAAAAAACATATTAATTTTTTTTAAAAGAAAACATATTTTAACCTTCTTAATATAATACTTGACATTTATTGAATTATATTTATCGGATTAAATATTTAAATATATCACCAAATTTTTAAAGTTTTTTTTAAAAAAAAATTAACTGACCTACAAAAGATTACTATTTGAAATAAATATATGAGATAGTGACGCATATTGAGTATAAGATTGAAGGCAAAAAGTTTATAGTACCCTATTCCCCGATAAACTGTATGACGATGAACATTATGAGCAAAATCTAGATGGTCTACTCCAGATATTATTCCACGTACGTACTTTCTAGCAACTCCATCTTCTTTGCTTTGGGAGATTGGATAGGGTTACAATGTTTGTCAGAACTAATCAATAAGGTGGAAAATACAAAAGCAACGCTTTGATGGAATCTTTATATAATGTCATGTGTCATTTCAAATTCCAGGTTAAAGAGTAGGACAGAAAATAAAAGGAGAAAATAAAAACATTGCATATGCTCACCATGATAAAAAAAAAAAAAAAAAAACTATTGGTTTCACACGTCATGATGTATGCATAACATATTCTCGTCCACAAACTCTCATGCTAGTTTTAAACTTACAATTTTCAAATTAATAATCATTTGGCCTAATAAATCTGATAATAAAAATAAAAATAGTAAAAAATTAAGTGAGAAAGCAGGTCAAAATTGTTACGAGCAATCACTTTATAGTTAACAAAAGATTTGATATGAATATCTGGCAAAAAAACATGTTAATAGTTTATTGGTTAATTAATAAGTTAAAAAATATACTTATTCAATATTTTTTAAAGAAAACTCTAGGGTTAATCATGTCTTTAGTAAGTAAGTATTTTATCCATTTTTTAAACTGATAATATATATATATATATATATATATATATATATAATTCATGAAGACAATTCTAGTAGGAACCACAAAAGGGTTTGATTTGAATTTTTTATGGGAATAATAATAATATAAAATTAAATAAAGCAATAAATAATTTATTTTTGAAATTTCTATTTTAAAAATAGGAAAACAAAAACATAAAGCAAAGAAGTTAGACGAACAAGAAAAACATTGATATTAGGTTCCATTCAATTTCATCTAAAATTTCTAATTCAAATTTGTTTCTTTGTCTACCAGATTAGCTAATATTTTTTTTTATACAATAAAAAAGAAAAGCACAAAAAGCATAAAAAGGAACCCTAACGCTCCCTGCAAAAGAAGACTCCTATCGTGTGAGCAAAAAGCTTGAGGTTAAAACTCGCATGACTCTCGTACCAAACTTTGAAAGGCACACCATCTGAAGAACCAAACTTAGCTAGCTCATTCGCCACTTAATTGTATTCCCTTAATGTCTTGGACAATTAAATTATTTTTCTGTAAAAAAATTAAACTTTTATTCTTAATTGAAATTGAAATAATAAGTCTTAATTAAGAGTATAATAATATAGCAAACATCAATGTCTAGCCTAAAAGATAGAGTTTTTCACCAAATGATATATAAAAAAATTAATATTTACCAAAATATACATGTACCATATTTATTTATCGAATGGTACATGTTTACTATTTATAGCAAAACTCAAATTTATACTTGATTTTTTCTTTTAAAGATAATAAAATAATTTATTCAAAAATAATAAAAATTAAAGAATGTAAATAAGGACAAATTAATGTTTTATTTTTTTATGCCATTTTTTAAGATTTATATTAAAATATATAATATACAAAATGATAATTTAATATAAATTAATATTTATATTTGTTTAAGTTATGATAAATAATGTTGATTATTCACTGTGAGGCTGGATAAAAAATATGTAATTGTGGGAAGTCTCAAAAACTACACATGCCATTTGTAGATGTCATTGCTGCATTAAAACACATCAATATAGATTATTTGCAATATGTACATCCATTGTGCACATTGGACTACGTGTTGAGTGTAGAGTTATAAAAATCGGTCCAGCCCGGTCGGACTTGGATCCGATAGATTAATCGGTCTGGTTTTGTAATTGGATCGTTTATGCAATCAACCCAGTCAAACCCGGTTAAAACCGATCAAAATCGGTCGGTTTTTGAAGAACCCGACGACCCGGACGGGTTTAGGAACCCGGCGCTTCCTCCTTCACGGCGTCATTGTGACCTTACACTTATACTGTGGCGTTGTCGTTGCCGCGGTGTCCTTCACTACGCTTCCTCCTTTGGTATTACAACATGTCATTTCTAAGAAGTAAGAACAGTAATAGAAAACCAAGCTAGATGGATTACCAACTCATAAGAAGTAAGAACGATAATAGAAAGAAAAATGGCACATCAATGTGAAGAGAAGGAGAAAAGAAGCAAAACGGCACAGCAGTGTGAAGAGAAGGAGAAAAGAAGCAAAATGGTGCAGGAGAAGGAGAAAAGAAGCAAAACCGCGCAAGTTGAAGGAAGGATAAAAGAACAATATATACTAGGGTAGTAGGGTTATTTGGGCCAAATTTGCTTTATGTGTGATAACCCTAAGTCCCAGCGCGTTTGGCGCGAGTTTGGACGAGTATGGCACGAATCTGAGACGTTTGGCGATGAATTTTGCAGAAAACCTTCTGCAGAATTCTTCTGCATAATTGTGGCGCGGATGGCGCCACAGTTCTAGAGTCCGGCGCTGATGGCGTCGGAGCGGCGCTCCCAGCGCTATGGTCTCTGGTGGTTGGCGCTCAGAGCGCCAGGCTGGCGCTGGTGGCGCCAGAACCACCCTAAGTTTTCCAGTTGGCGCGGTTGGCGTCAGATGTTCTGGAGGTTGGCGCTCTTGGCGCCAGAGGTTCTGGAGGCCGGCGCTCTTGGCGCGGGGTTGGCGTGGATGGCGCCGTGGTCCAGTGCAGCTAGCGCGATCAGCGCCAGAGTGGCGCGATCAGTGCGGCAACTCTGACAGGACCACTATATATAGCCTTGGTCGCGATTTTGAGAGAGAAAACTTGGTTTTCTTCTTCCTCCAGCACCCCACCTCCATTGTTGGACCTCCAAGCTTCCTTTCTTCACCATATCTCACCAAAATTCATCCCTTAAGCTTGTTTCATGATGGAAATCACATATAGAGCTTGAATCCAACCTCATTTCACTTTGAAAACCCCCAAATCAAAGGATCCCTTTCTCAAGGAAAATTCGAAGAACTCGAGTTCGGTGAGGAACGGCGACGATTCGTGAGTACCCAAGCTAGGGGAAGTCGTCCGTGGACCTTCTTGGCCATCTTTGAGGTAAGAAACTCAAGAATCACCTCTTGATTTGTAAGTTGGGGTTTTGGATGAATAGTGACCTGCTTTTGATAGAGCTAGTTTTAGCTTTGGGTCATGTTGAAACATGTGCTTAGAATGTTGAGAGGATGTAGGATTAGCTCTTAAATGTGAATTTGGTGAACCTTGGTTTCATGGCTCTATGTGAAGCATGTGTGTTGTTGTTGGGCTGAGTTGCTTGGCCATTTGTGAACATGCTAGAGCCTTGGCTTGTGGTTTTGATGGCCTTGAGAGGCTATGGGTATGATGGCTTGTGTGTGATAAGCCTAGTTGAACCATAGGATAGATGACCTTGTGGTTTTGGAAAGGATTGTGAGTCCTTTCATTGTTGAGCGGTTGTGAACCATATATGCTTGTATGCCTTGTATGTATGTTTGATGCATGCTTGTATGTGCCTTGTTTAGGGCATGACACCGCGGGTGTCAGTGGCGTGGGCCACAGAGCAAGGGAAGAACTGCAGAGCTCGGCTTTGCCAGGTAAGTTCTTGGACCCTTGGGAATGTTTCCCACTTGATTGTGCTCTACCATACTCCGAGGGAGTAGTGGTTCATTCATGATACATGCATTGTGTGGTTGTTGCATACTCATGATAATATATGCTTGTATCTGTGCTTGAGATTGTATTAAGCCTGTTATTAGATCTTCTGGCCAGTTAAGATAGATATGGACCTCCCTAGGAGTAGAGCGCACCTCCTAGTTTGGTTTGCTCATGGTTGACTCGGTCCCGGGATGCGGATGATTCCCTAAGACCAAGAGCTAGGTGTGTCCCGTCGTGGTTGATTGCCTAGTCTCGGAGGTACCATATATGTGCGTCCATACGAAGGGTTAGCACCCAATGGGATGGCACGGGTGTGAATTCCGGTTTCACACTGAGGTCGGCGTTTGACTCGGTCCGCCGTACATAGAGCTTGGATAACTTGTTTGTATTGTTATGAGTGGTCGGGATGGCCCAGATGGTTGTGATACCCTGATGACTTGTGTCATGGTGAGTGAGCCAGGGTGGAGGAGATGCCTCCAAGGACCCTGAACTTACTGAGATGTTTATCTCATCCCATGTGGGGCTTATGCTTTTCAGGTGATGCTTTTGGTAGAGAGGAGCGGTCTCAGGGCGGGAGGCCCCAGTAGAGACGCTACCTGCTTGGCCTTGGGCAGCAGAGGATAGCTTGGAGCTCGGCTCAGCTTTTGTTTATGTTTTGTACCCCTGTAGAGGGAAGACATGTGTTGTACATGTAGTTTGTTTTGTATACTTTGATGTATATATATGTATGCCCTCGTGTGAGGAAGGATCCTCGGGATCAGAAAGCGCTCGGACGCTTATTCTTATGTATATGCACCTCGGGTGCCAGATATTGATGTTGGATATAATCGGTTTGTCTATGCTATGTTCCTCTTGTGTATATCTTTGAGATATTTGTATTTCTGCCTATGGTTTGGTTGTATGATCTGGTTAAGCAGGGGCTTGGTTTATGCTTGTTGTGGGTTGTAACTCCATACATAATGTTATCAAGAAATATGGTTTGGTTTTATGCTTCCGCGATAAACTTGTTTTAATTAAAGTGTTTTAAGCGCTAATCTGATTTAATCATAATGATAATACGCCGGGTATACACGGGGTGTTACGTTATGCACCCATTTTTTTGCTTTCTGCAATTTTCATATAACTTTTTGAAATGAACTTTTGTGTTTTTTATTTAGGTAGTTGCTATTTACAGTTCTTTTTTTATTTTTAATATACTTTACTTGTGCTATCAACTTTAATACTTCAATTGTTATTTTGGATTTTTCAGTATAGAATTATAGATGAATTTTTCTTAATCAAATAATGTTAGTTATATATATATATATATAATATATATAATTTTGAATTTTTTAATATAGACCGGATCAAATCAGACCAATTACTGACCCACCGGTTGGACCACTGATCCAATGACCCACTACCTCGACCGGGTCAATGACCGGACCGATTTTCACAACTATGGTTGAGTGTGTACAAAGTTCCATTAACAGACATACGTCATCACGATTATTGACCACCATATGAAGGATCACAATTATGTGAGAATCCAGCCAAGAGGAGAAATAAAAAAGGTCGACTAATATCAACAAGAATACAAACAAATATGGATGGCAGAGAAAGAGGTAAACCAAAACGTTGCTCAATATGCATACTAGTATGTCATTTAAAAAATAAATGTCCTCACCATCTTGGAAGTTCTAGTAAAGTAATTTAATCTTTTGTATTTGTTTACTATTTATGTTATAAAGTTATATGCTTTAATTTAATCTTCATTTTTGTCAATTTCTTATCTTCTTTAATATATTATATTCATTTTTTCTAATATCATTTTAAATATATTTTTAAAGAAGTCATCAATAGTTAAAATAAATTATCTTATAATATTTTTTATCTCAGATTTTTCATTATATTATAATTTTATAATAAAAATATTCATGTATTACAATATTAATTATCAAAATTAAATAATTATCATGTGCAAGTGCATGTGTCAAAATACTATTCACATTTAATTTATCCTTATTTACATTCTTTAATTTTATTATTTTTGAATTAAATTATTTATTTTTATTATTTTATCATCTTTTTTATAAAAAAAAGTTTAGAATTCGAATTGGAAAGACCCGATGGGTTTTAAAATTTTTAAAAAAATACATAATGAAATTTCAAGTCCTCCCAATCTGAATTTATATTGTATATAATAAACATGTACCATTTAGTAAATAGAACTGATATATGTATGCTTTGATAAATATTTTTTTAAATGTTTTGGTGAAAAACTCACAATTTTTACAAAGAAGAAAAAAAAAAGAATTATGAGATTTTTTCTCTTTGTTTGATGTCCAACCGACACATATAAAGAGAGTTAGCAAAAGAGAATTGAAGTTTTTTTTTTCTCTCACTTTTGCAGTTGTAGCCCTTCTCTGGCTATGAGATCTGCAGGTATGAGAAGGACGACAAGTGAAAAATCACATTACTTCAAGAATTTATGGAGTTTTTCCTTTTCTCTTTTTCTTTTTATTTTTGTGTTTCTGTTTTTTTTTTCATGCCTAGATAAATCTCATTTTGTTAGGATTAGACGAATTTCAATGTAGTCTTTGGATCTTTGAATTGGGCTATTAATGCATGAAATTTGATTTCTTTATGAGTTTGTGACTTTGTGTTCTCCGTGCTTAATGTTTCTTATGACTTGATCACTCTGAGGAAGAATTTTGGTTTATTTTGTAAATGAAAAATAGCTTATAGATGTACTCTAAGATAAAAAGTTTGTTATCTATCGTTTAGTTTTTCACCAAAACATTTTGAGTTCTCTCTCTCCCTCTGTCTGTATAAACTCTCTCTCATAATCCATTTCAACTGTAACTTTCCTTCTTTATTATCTAAAATTAAAAAATTAATATCGAAGAAAATAAATAAAAATTCTAATTAATAACCGAAAACAAAATTGATAATTTATCTCACTGTAATACTCTAAAATTCATTTTTAACAACAAATTGAGATAAAATTTAAAATAAGTTATTTAAATATCTTTAAAAATTAAAATAATAGGCGTTTCTATATAATCAAAAGAAATATCAACTATTCTTCATCTGGCTCTTTTAAAACAGCCTATTTCTCATTATCAAGTTACTCTAGGGTTGTAGTAGTACTTCTTATGCTAACCACTTTATATATAATAGGGAAAGTTTTACCATTTTATATTGTCGACACCAATTTTGTTACCTATTTTCAGTGTGGGCCTTGATTCTATGGACACGCTCCTTCAAGAAATGAGCCCCAATAATGGCTATGATATGTGACATAACAGTTATCTACATGTCCTAAAAAATAGGAGTCAATTTTCTATGATCATAAAGAAACTAAACTTTATAGATTAATACCATCCATCGATGAAAAGTTTTGAGGGTTAAAAGTATTTTATATTTTTATGTCTTTGAGCATCACTCTAAAGAGAGCAATAACCAAATTATTTGTGTATGTGTATAATTAAAAGAATTGCTCACCTTTGGTCATTATTCTCTCCAAAGTAGCACTCAGAGAAATAAAAACACAGAGTACTTTTAGCCTTGACTATGAATGAGTAATTCTGAATGATGATGTGTTTAGATCGATGACTCTTATGTTATTTGTAGAGTTTAGTTTATGTCCATATCATAGAAAACTGACTCTATTTTTAAGGATACGTAAATAACCGTTATATCATTGTTGTTTGAAAATAAAATGAAAAACAACAGAAAAATAGCGGGCGAGAAAAATTAGCACCACTCTAGATTTGATTTTAAAATTCAAAATAAGTCATACATGATGAAGGAAATATATATGCAAAGACACTTCAATTAAGAAATGGGTTACAATATGAATAGAAAGGTTTAAATGATATCACCATCTTACTAAAACGTGTGAACCTTACATAAAGTGTAGTCCCGGTCGATGAAATAAAGAAAATAAAATATTTGATTAAAAAAAGTATTATATATATATTACACGCAATGATCATCGATAATCAAATTATATCCTACCTTCACATATATATGAGAATTCAAATTTTATTTGACGACTTCGTTGGCATGATTTTATTTCGGTACATATCAATATGGAATTAGCCCTCGTTTGTTTCCTATTTAGTGAATTTCTCATGTGGAAGTCACAATTTGAATGGTGGACAGCAATGTACCCTATTCACCTAAAAAGGCAAAAGATAAACATCATGGCATTGGCATAGACGTGGATTATGGATGCTTGAAAACCCAAAGCACTTCTCAAACAACTTCTAGTCCTATTCCCATCATATGTTTTCATTTCCCTTGTTAACGAAATTTTAGTTAAATAAGAATTTTCAAAGAACTAGAGTAATTAATATTTAAACGAATTAGCATATTTATATACAACAAGGAAAAGCATTTCCATTGCTGCAACACTGGCTAGTTGTTTAACAGGTCTTACGATAGCATGAGATTTAAGATTTTTATTTTTAAGAGATGTGTTTTTTAAGGACTTAAAATGAATCTTATAATTGTCTCACAATTCTTAAGAACTATGAAGACCTGTTACTTATATAAACAATGGTTATTTATAAAAGAATTATCACGCCAATGGCTCAAAAAAAAAAAAAAAAATTCTTAATACATACTTATTTGGCTGACCCAAAAAAACGTCAATAGCTCCAACATTGCATAAAAATTAGTTCTCAAGTTTAAGAACCTCATAAGCAATTCTCATTATTAGAGATAGTACTCTAAGTGAAAAATAGTTAAACAATATTTTTTAAAGAATATATATGAATTTGGACACACACAAACTTTATATGTGCTTTTTGGCACAACGTTTATATATATTTTTTGTGAAAAGCTTGTGATTTTCAATGCTCTAACGATCTATGAGTTAATTTTCACATTATCTTATTTGTGTGGCAGTTCCCTGCATTTGTACCGAAAGGACGAAAGGGATGTAGATGTACTACTACTAGGAGTCATGTGCTTTTCCCCCACTCAAAGATAGCATGAGTGCAGCAGCAGTACTTTATATATTTTTTCCCTGTGTACTATATGATAAATGCTTATGTACTATACCATTCAATGTGTATCAGTATCATACCTTATCTACAAAAATTCATTTTTATATAATTAAAATTCATGATAAATCAATATTTTTTAATATAAAGTTACTTTTAATTTTTTAAATTATTGGAATTCAATTTTGAAATAGAAATGAAAGAAGTAGATTAAAAGGGATATATAGACTATTAAGAAGATCAAATTAATTAATATATAAATAAGGAAGACAATTTGATCTTTTTTTTGTTTAAGGTAATTTTTGTAAAAAATAATCATCTTTGAATTGAATAATTAGACAAAGCTTTATGACTGAGAGACAATTTTTTTGACTAGTTGTGAAATAGTAAATGCACATCTAAAAGAGCTAAAAGAAAAAATATTAAGAATATTTAATTGAAAAAAATAGAAAAAACGAAAGTGAAAAGAGGGAAAGTTTCACTTTTCAAATTATATTCTAATTAAAAAGTAAATATGCGTATACCTAAATCCTTGAATCTAAAACTTTCAATCTGAATACTGATAAATTCCTACATGATAATTATTTAGTTATTTTTTTATGATAAATAAGGCTTTGCTGACTTGAATAAGCAAAGGAATAAGATTCGTGTCACGTGAAGATCAAACTCACATGCAATGTATGATGATTATCCATGCGTTTTCTATTTATTTCTCTTAAGGATTTGAGTGACCAAAAACCAAAGGAACATGGCAAGAAGCAGTAAAACATTCGAAAAACAACAAACCAAAAAGAAAAAAAAAAAAAAAAAAAAACTAAAACTTCCGAAGATGCTTTTATTACACTTGGGTAGGTGATGAGTCTTGAAGGGCATGCATAGATCGATCGAGTGGTACACATACACTCGCGTTACCTATCATTGTGACTCACATTTTAATTTACTTTGTTTTGTCATTTTCCTCAACAAACTTGCGAATAAATACAACCATTTGCATTATTTAATCTTACATTTCAATTATTAAAATCGTACATACATATAACTCCGAAATTATATACAAATTGTGAAGAAGGGTTGCAAAAACTTTAGCAAACAAAGTGCTCAGATGTTAAAGATTATATATAGGAAACTCTGTCGAAACCAATCAAAGGCTAACCAAGACTACAACATGAAACCACATGGAAAAGAAGAACAAGAAGAAGCATTGAAGGGAAATCAAGCCATGGTCATGAATTCACCAACAACGAAGGGAAAAGAGTATGAGAAAGAAGAAGATCAAGAAGAAGAAAAAGCAATTCCAATATGGGATTGTGGTAGCCCATTATATGATTCATATGAATTAGTCTCTCTCGATCACATCATTGATCGGCATCTAATGGCATTCCCTTCTTCTTCCTATGGAACATCAAAGTCCATCATCACAAGATTCACTCATCATTATTCTCATCATGATATGGTGCCACACAAAGTTGATTCTACAGAGAAATCCAAAGGGTCTTACTTGGTCACAAGTTTGAGTAAATTTTCGGTGAAGATCATGAGAAAGAAGAAGAAGAACAATGAAGAGATCAGGGGAAAGAAGAACAATGAAATGAGAAGAGGCTTTGCTGGATTTGTAGTAGATTTGCTTTATTTGTGGAGGAAATAAGAAAATTATGTGAACTAGTTGATACATTAAGCCATTAAGGATATAAAAGTTTCTCTTTGTTGGATGATTGGATTGCAATCAATGAGTTTCATTATATCTACAAGAACTGTTGTGCTTTTGATCTTTAAATTTTGCTGTTATAGTTCTTGCTTGTAATTTGTAACCATGGTATATATTTTGTAATAAGTTTATCTTTTATTTTTACTATTAGTGATTTGGCACATGGGTGCATGTTAATTCATTTTTTTTATTGAAAAATTAATATAGTTGTTTTTGCAATTCAACAAATATTTACTTTTCTTGATCATTTCCACATGTGAAAGAGTAACTTTAAATTAATATAGTACTATCTTTTTATCAGTATTTTTTTTAAGCAAAAGAAGGATGTGATAGAAATTAGTGGTTATTTTCATCCCAACCAGGTTGACACCAAAACAACCTCAACAAAACCAGCACCACCCAATATCAATCATCAAAAGAATAAGAAAAAGCAACAAAGAACCAAGGGGAGACATGGAGCCAAACTCTTGGAAGGCCAAACTAAACTCTACTTTAACTTGTTGCAAGACATAGCTATTCTGTCATGTACAAAAAGTTCAGTGATAAAAGCGATAATGTAGTCCCACCAACAAAAAATGTCTAAGTTATTGTCGTGAGGAGCTCGCCTATCTGTACATGTATTTCCCTCGTGGAATATTTGACTTACTATAAACAACATAGAGTTAGGGAAATTGACAGCAAAGCTTTTTATCAGTAAATTAATATAGCATTATGTTTATAAAAAAAAGAAAAGAGGAAAGACAAATACTTTATTTTTGAATTAACAGAGCTATGTAATATTTTTAAAAAGAAACAAAAGATTAACACATTAACTCATTTATATTAATTTATTCTTTTAGTTGTTTGATTGAAAATTTATTAAATTAGAAAACATTTATTAGAAATGAAAAAATTGTCTTCCTCTCTCTTTTCTTAAAATCTAACTCCTAATCATATCTAAAATAAATTCCAAGATTTTTCTAATATTATGTTTCGGAAGTCGATTTGTCACAGCATGAAATTCACAAAGTTCATAGTTGTGAGATAATAAAAAAAGACGGCCATCTGGGTAATATATTAAAAGTCAATGGAACTTTAATTGAAAAAAAATTATGAGTCAAATGTGACAAATAATTTTCAATTTTAAAGGGAGGGGGGGAAGACAAAATATATAAATACTAAGTTACCAAAATAGGTGAATTATATAAAAAAAAAATGTAGAAATATCCTTATTCCTGATTGTTGTACATAATATTTTGAATGGAATTTTTGAATACCGATAATCCTTGGGGGTGGGGGGAGGCTCCAAAAGCTTTTCATGTCTTAAAATGAGAATTTTACTTATTTTGGTAAATAGAATACACGATTTTTTAACCAAAAAAAAAACTAACGAATAAATTATGGCTAGGATTAATATTGTTGAGATCGTGTGGATCTTTTGTGGGGCTTTACTCAAAATTGTTCATTGTGAACACTGAAGATGATATGGGCCTAAAAATTGCAATTGTAGATGGATCTTCTGCTGACTATTGTCACAAACCAACCCAAGCCACATCGACATTTTTACACTTTGTTCTGTACAATACTATCACCTAACAAGTCACAACCACAGAAAAGAAATTAATAGTATTCTTTACCAGCATTTCAATGAAAATATCCTCGAGTGGAGATGATAAAATGGAGAAGAAGGGGAATTCTTCTCTCGTACATGATTATCATAACGCTTAACTATACTTAGTCTTTTAGTTATAGTAATTGTGAGATTTTGTTCCCTCAAATTTTATTTGTGTAAATTGAATCTTTTAGATATAGTAATTGTGCCACTTTGATTCCTCAAGCAGTCTTTTGTTAAATGTTTAATAGATTTTACTAACGTGATATTAGATCTAGATGTTACAGATAATATATTACTTGACCCATAGGCTGACGTGATTAATTATATTAGGCTTTTGATATCTCCTTTGTAAGGATTTTTTTTTTCCCACTGCTTAATGCTTTCAAGAAAATCATAATGCAATGTGGGACTAAACCTAGTTTTTTTTTTTTTTTGGTGAAATGGACTGAACCAAGTTGATATAAAATATTCAAAAATTTCTAAATAGTTAACAATATAAAATATTCAATTTTTTCTTCAAAGAAATATTTAAACTGATAACACATTAAAAAAAATTAAGCTCTTGCTTTTAATTCTAATGGTTATTAGCTTATTACGGTTAGCAAAAAAATTAGCTGGTGATACCGCATATAATTTTATGGGCTCGATGGATTCGGGTTTCTCGGCTTGGTTAGGCCGTAGATATATAGGCTCTATCTGATAATTATTTTTTGAGTAGATTATAACTGTATTACCTGTTTATTAGATACTCTTCTCTTTTTTAGCATTACTTTTACTCCCTTACGTGAATGTTAACTAACGTCAATTAAAATATGTGAGCAGACAAAATTGTCTTTATATTTTAATTGTAAAATTCAAATTATCTCCCAATTAGTTTCAGAATTTAGGATTCACGTTTCATTCCTCTTTCCCTTCGCGAGTACTATTCATCTTCCTCTTGTTAACGAATTCTTCTTCAGTGTCCACAGGGTGCAAGCTCCTCTTCCTCTCATGACGTTCACGTTTCATCCATCTTCACCGTTTGCGAGTTATTCACCGTTCCTCTTCCAGTTCACGAGTTATCCATTGTTCCTCATCCAGTTCGCTTGTTCTCCAATGTTCCTCTATTTCTCTTCTTGTTTCATGATTTCTGTTCATACTAAGGTTATGTTTGTAAGTGACAATTGGACCTTGTATATATGTTACTTTTTAAGAATATTTATTTAATTTTGATCATTTATTGTTGTCTATTTTTGAATGGGGTTTCAACGAGAGACCAGTTTGAGATCACTTATAATATTTAAAATTATTTATTTACTATTGTTGGTTAAAATAGTGTTGATATTTGAGATCACATAAAACACAATGGATGAACTTAAAATTATTTGTTTATTATTGATGATTAAAATAATATTAATGTTTGGGACCACTGGAATACAATGGATGAACTGGAAGGTGGATTCATGTCTAACAAAAAGTTGAATTCACGTCTAATTACAGAAAAAACAAAAAAAAAATAAAAGTCTTAAAATATTTTCAGGTTGAGAAGAAGAAGATGAAGGTATTTTAGACATAAAATTTCATTAAAAGTCATATGATCATCATGTGCCTAATTTCTGTTAGATTATTAAATAGTTTTTAGGACGACGGATGGAGTCTGAGTGTAATGTGAGCTATACAATTAAAAGATTTTTTGTAGAGTATAAAAAAGAAGGAGTATCTAGTAAAATTTAAGGAAAACACATATATTTCGAATGTAATTTACTCTTATTTTTTAGATCATCGTTTTTTATCCGTGGTACCAAAATTTTATTTGAAAATATGTTGAATATTCTTTCAAAAATTTAAATCTGGAAATTACTTGAAAAAATAATTTGAAAATCAATGTTGAAATTAAATTTTTGGAAATGGTTTATAGTTTTCCTTCCGAAATAATTAAAAATGATCATTTTACTCATTTTTATTAATCTTGTTACCAAACAACATTAATCTTTCCTGCCGACAAGTTGTTTTCTTTTTGTTTAAGATCTTATGCAATAAATCTGACAATCAAATCAATCACATTCTGACGTAATTATAGTATTATATTGAAGTATCCACCCTTTTCCTCCTTCAATATAATGGGAAAAAACCTTGAAGACCCGCCAAAATTGAAAAGCTTTTCTCTTTAAAGAATTGGTTTAAGCTTCTTTCGTGGCTTTTGAATTCTGAGTCTCCTAAATAAAATATTTTGATCCATTCTCCTAACTAAAATATAATACTCTAATTGATTTGAAATAACCTTAATAACATTTTAACATGGAGATTGAGAAGGATATGAGTTTGTTGGTGGATAATTTATAAATATATCTGAAAGTATTTATTGAATTTTGAAATTTGCAATGATTGATTAGGAGGAGCTCCGAATAAATTTTGTTTGGGTTACCACTTAAACTTATAAATTATTATTATTCCTACGATACATCAGATTCAAAGTCAATTCTGTTGATATACAAAATTAAATTAATATATTATTTGCAGATTATACATTTTATTTAACATATCATACAGTAAATGTAATTTTATAATATTTATATACTAATTAAATTTCTATCAAATAAGTTTTATATAAAAAATAATACTTTTAATATTTAACATCTTTTATGTCTTTAATGTATGACATTTTTTTTTTGCTCATGGATATTAATGTATTTGTTGAGTGACAAGTTCTTAACACGATTCCTTCAAAAAAGAAAAAAAAGTTCTTAAGACGAGGGTAAGAAATAAACAAATACTAACACTTTAAATTATAGTGAAACTGAAATAATTACAGTTTTTTTCCCACGCTAAGCCGATATATCTTTAAAATAATGGAAATGAGAGTTTGTTCCAAAAATCAATAAATGAAAGGAGATGAAGATGAAGAATGAAGAGAGAAAAGAACAAGACACACGGGTAGGTCGCGGGTGGATGTAGAAAGGTCATTTTGAATTTGATGTATTTTAATTTTAGAGTTGACTTAATAAGTTGACAAAGATTGCCAACTATTGGAGTATAATATAATGACATGACTTATAAACATACTTTATATTGAAAGCATGCATTTTAAATTTGCTATGCAGAACAGTATTTTTATTTTAACATATACCAATTGAGTTCTTTCGGTGAAGAATTAATCTCTGAAATGATGAACATTCTTATATGTGATACACTTAATAATAATCATAAGGCAATAGCAACCAACCTCTCAATTTCGATTAAAAGGATCAATGAGTTTGAGTTCGGGTTGTTTGCTATAATTAGAATAATGAAGCTAATTAATATTCAATTTGCTTTTTATTAATACGAATTTATCTAGGCATGAAGCGTACTTGGTTTTTGTTAATACGAATTTTCAATTGTTTAAATAAAAAGTAATAATTAATTGTTTTTTAACAAACGTACGTTAATTAACCTCTTACTCAACCCAAAAAACTAATTAAACATACACTTAACTGTTAGATGAAGTTTCATAATTAAGTAATGCGATAGTGCGAACTTGTTGTTAAGCTTATAAACCAACAACTTGGACTTGCGAAGACAAAACAAGCAATAACCATATATAACAACTTTTATTACACATGATTTATTACACGTGGGTTAAAAAATAGGGATGATTTTTTTATATAAATAACATTTATCTTTCACCTATAATAATTTTATTTGAGTCGAATAAAATCCCAATAACCAATAAAATCATTCCTTTAAATGTTTAGCATGATAACATATTCATAATCAAATTCAAAACTTAGTTTAGATGAAAAAATAATGTACAACTTGATTTATGCACTTGAAAATATAAATAAGAGATAGTGAATTTTATTTATTTTAAAGAATAATTCAAATTATTATAATAACATAAAAGAATAATATGTAAAATGGGAAAAATTAAATAGTGTGAATGGGTTGCAAATTCCAAGAGGCAAAACATGTCGGTAAGGGAGAAAAGGAAAGGTGATAATGGGTTTGATTTGGCAATGGTGATGGTTTCAAGAAGAGATAGAAAAAACCAATAGGAAGAAATGAAGCAACAATAAATAGGGAAGGGGCCACCCAACCGTGCTGCATGATCATGGGACCCACATGCTTTCTTGTACGTTTTTTGCAATACAAAAATACAATGAGAGAAGAGAAGAGAAGACCAGTTATAAAATTTCCATGAGACCTTTCCACTTGTGCATCCCTTTCCATATCCACGCTTCAATGTTTAATGTATTTGATTAAACTAAAATAATTTCACATCAATTAATTTATATATTTAATAATAAACTTTGCATTATCAGTATCATGTATCATAGATAAATTAGAATTTTATTTCATGCCTTTTAATTTATTTTCTAAAAGTTTCATCTGCAACTGCAAGATTATTTCACAAAAAATAACTGATATTAGTGCATTTTTTATGCTCTTCGAATTCAGTGGTATCTGAAATTTGCAGATTCAGAAAAATGTTTTTTAATGATTTGTTTGGTAAGAGAGAAAGTAAAAAAAAAATAGAGAGAGAAAAAAATACAATTAAAGAAATATTTTTTTTGTTTGTTTGAAAAAAATGAAAGAAAAAATTGTTTTTTTCATACAAAATTTTAAACTTTTTCTTCTTTTTATTTTATTTCCAATTCAAATTTAAATTTTTTTTCATTTCTTATTTTCCTTTCATCCAACCAAACATAGCAAACTAAAGAAACATATTATGTGTATAAGAAGTTAAAGTAAAAAAAAAACTAAAACAGTGTTCATAACCTCGATCATAGAAAAAAAATGTCGTTTTAAAGTACTTTGCATGTTGCTTCCTTTTTGTTTTGGGTAAGAATAAGGGAGATTTTAGACTAATTTTTATACCGTCAACTCGCCAATAGTTAGGAAACATCTCGCATTGACACCGTAAAAGATAAAAATACATTTGATTAACTATTGAGTAGTGTCTTGTTATATTTCTTTTTTAGTTAATTACACTAATTAAATCTATCCCAGGTTTCTTGAGATTTCATATAATCCCATGCTATTTTAACTTTTGCAGCAATATTTTTCAAACATGAAAAAAGATATTTTTTTTTGGTGATCTAAGAATAATTACTATAATTTTCCCCTAAAAAGGAGGATAATTACTATAATTTACTGTTTATATATATATGTGCATTTTTTAATGACCTTTTGTAATTTAATTATAACTAGGTCAACTAAGAAGACATGAAAGAAATACTAGTATTATTCATAGATATTAGGCTGATAAATTGTGATATTCGTGTGTTTCACGTCGCATATATAAATTAATGTTGATGGTTAATTGTTTGTGATTTGATCATTTCTCAAGCACACAAATTAAAGTAAAGTAAGTGATTGCTCCCTCATGCCGCGTATTGAAGCCGCGGTTTCAACGACCATTTAATTTCCTTTGGGATGGAAATTAAAGAATGCATTAACTTCAAATGCGTTTATGCTGGAAAGTGTCACCATTGACTTGGAAAACGATAGTAACACATTGTTTGCAAATCTAATTCAGTCTCAACAAAATCATTTACAATGAGAATTACTTAATCAATTATTTAACAAAAAATATTAAGTTAGTGTGTTTTATATAACTTTGAATTATTTAAAATTTGAGAAAATTATTTATATAAATAACTATTACTCATGAGTTACTTAAATTTGTATTAAATATAAGAGAGAGAAATAAAATATTTATGAGTTAAGTAAATTATTTAATAGAAATACTTATTAGAAATAAAATTAATTTGGTTCTTTAAAATTGAAATGACATAAATTAAGTTATTTATATGAACATTATTGAAGATTATCTAATGTGTTTTTGATTCTTAATTTGATATTATTAAATTAGATTGTAAAATGTTATCTACTGATTTAGTTTCTATTACGTTATCTGTTAACCTCCTTTATTTATTTTCAATTTGATTCTTATACTTGTAGACCATTTTTATTTGGTCTCTAATTTCCATTATAGAAACTAAATTAAGAATGCAATACGCATATATAAATAATGGATCAAATTAAAAATGCATAAAGAGTTAATGATGACATATAAAGGTGAATTTAAGATCTTGAGTCAGTGAGACAAATAATAAAAATTAAAATCAACAAGTTAAAATATATAAATATAGATGTAATAAAATCAAAATATAAATATTTTATTTATAATTTTCTGTTAAAAATCTTTTATTTGTGAAATTCGGAATGGTGACAGAGACCAATCAGTAACATTCACATGTATAGGGACTAAATTAATAGATTTTTACATATAATAACTAAATTAATAATTCATGAACATGTAAAGGTTAAATTATATGTTTAGCCTAACATATTTTTTAATAGAGTGTTTTATTCACTATGTTATAACAGTGAAATATTTATCCGCTTCTATTGATGACTATTTTTTTTAAAAAAAAAAATAATTGACTATTTTAAATGGAATTCCATATCATATTTTTTTCTTTCACAGTATTTGAATTTAAAGCTTACTTAAGAATTTAAATTTAATTTGACTTTTACTAATGACTTATAGAGTTGATTGACAAAGTTTAATTTTAATGTATTCTAAATATCAATATAAAGTATAGTAGTTATAATTTTTAAAATAAATATTATAATTGTCAAAAAAAATAGTTATTATAAAATTTTAGGAACTTGTTGTATGTGACAATTTATGATTACATAATGTAAAAAT
>PYAF01000437.1:945806-978161 GCA_007407185.1 Glycine tomentella
TTTTAATAAATATTAATTAATAATAAAAAATATTTTTAAAATAAATATTACAAAGTGTGTTATCAACACTCTACTAAATTTATTTTGTCTCATGCTAAATGTAAATTTAGTATAAATAGAAATGTTTTATTATTCTAAATAAATTTGATTTTGTCTTCAATTTGACTAAAAAAAATAAAAAATAATTTGTGTTAAATTGAAAATACTACACTAATTTCACAGTAATGTTACTTTAAAAATATTTGAACATTAATAATTTTACTTTAAAATTGATTTTAAACAAAAATAAGTTTTATAAAAATCAAGTTAAAAAATATTTATTTTTATTGTTACGAGAATCTAATTCAATTAATCAAATAAAAATATTTGAATTATTATAAATGTCACATATATATTTTCAATTTTCATGAATGGAAAAAAATACACTTGGACACAATTATTAGGTTTTGTATTTCTCCTTGTAATCCAACTAAGAAAAACACAACCGGATACAACCTTAAACAATTACTAGTATCTTACTATACTTGTATTTTAATCTCTCTCTCCCTCTCTAAAACAACGCATAATTTAAAGCTGCGATTTTTTTTCCAGTAACTGAAATGGAATGAAAGGGATCAATTTTGCAAAGTTCTAAGATTCTTAGAGGAAATTTTGTCCCCACTGTGCTTCTCTTCATTACCCCTTTTTCGGTTTTTCGTCTCATGCTGTTTGGATTCTGAGAAAAAAACCAAGAAAACCCAAAAGGGAAATCATCACCAAAAGAAAAAGCACAAAACACACACTCTCTCTCTGTATTCCCTCCTCGCCCCACACCCTTGGTTACATCATTTTCTGACGTTATTGTTGTTGTTGTTTCCAAGAAGCCAAGCACTTCCTTTTGGACCTCTACGTGAAAGTTCTACATTAATAGGATTCTGCTTCTTCTTCTTCTTTGTTTGGTTATGGTGCTTGGTTAGAGCCTTTAGAGGAACTTTGTGTGTTTGTGTTGTGTTGTGTGTTATCGCTCAGTTCCAGCAATGGAGGACTCAGCCAAGTTGCGTTTGGTGCGGTGCCCCAAGTGTCAAAATGTTCTTCCCGAGCTTGCCAATTACACTGTTTATAAATGTGGTGGTTGTAATACTGTTCTTCGAGGTACCCTTTCTTCATCTCCCTCTCTTCCTCAATTTAGCATGAGGGGTAGTTTGATTTAATGTGCTTTGGAGTTTTTTTTGTTTGTGTTAACTGTATTGAGAATTTAGTGTTTTTGGTTTGGTGAAGTTAGGATCTTCTGTGTTCAAAGGTCAAAGGCATGAAAAGGGCTTGGAATTTCTGATTTCTTATTGTGGTTTCCACTTTGTTTTCCTTTGTAGGAAAGCCTACAGGTTTTGAAGGTGGTGGTAGGTTATGGCAGACTTCAGATAAGGAACAAGGGGGAGGAGATCAAGGTACATCAGGAAGTTTCTTGGGGAAAGGGGTAGTTGATTTGAGTGATAATTCAGATGTTGAAGTTAGGTCCAGTGGTGGTTCCTTCTGGGAGGGTCAAAGAAGGGATTTGGGGAAACCAGATAAAGGACATGAGAGGTTTTTGGATGATTCTAGGGATGGGGATGAGAAAGGGGTTTTGGAGGATGGTTTTAATGTCAATAAGGACAAAAGGGGCAAGTCAATTGGAAGGGAGCAGAAGGAGCAGAAGACTCAAATGGGAGGGGACCAATTCTATGGGAGAATGTCTAATTGGCCAAATGGGGAAAGAGGTGAGATGGAGGGGTTTTGGAGAAAGACACATGGTGATATGGAGCGTATGAGATTTCCCACTCTGAAGTATCCTGATGAGGGATCTTCAAATAGCTTTTCCAGTTTTTCTTACAGTTATGGGGAGCAATGGAGGAATTACAAGGACATGGATGGTGTGAATAGGGTTCAGCACCTTGAGCAAGATCGAGCCGAGATTCTAAGGAAGCTGGGTGAGTTGACTAACCAATTGAACAAGTCTTCTGAGGTGGTTAGTAACCCCAAAGAAAAGGTTCTTCCTGAGGGAAAGATGGTTCCTCCAGATCTTTTTGGAGGCCCTGAAAATTGGTTTCCAGATGGATCGTCGGCAATGAACAGGTCCTCAAGACAATTCTTTGGCCCTACTAGTAATAAACATATGGCAGGTTCTCCTTATTTCAATTATCATCAAGATCCATATGCTTATGCAAGTGATCATGAAATGGCTATGCACAACTTCCATCCTTCTATGCATAATCCAAATTATGTTCCTGGATATGGGGATCCTTTTGTATCCCAGATGATGAGAAGTTCACATCCTTTACCCCGTCAGTTCCCGCAAAAACCAATGCACCCCTACTTTCCTGGCTGCTATACTGATACTGGTCCAGATTCCTATGATCCATATGCACAGAATGCTATGCTTCACCCACCTTCTTGCCCGTGTTTCTGTTGCTATGACAACAAAAGAAGAGGTTCAGTGCCGGCTCCACCTGCTGCATTTGTTAACAGCAGATTCCCTCGTACCCCAAATGATTCTATGCTATACCATCATGAGATTCCGGGGGCAGTTGGTCCACATGTTCATAATGCTAGAACTGCCATGTCTGCTGTGAGTTTACATGAAAAACAACTGCATACAAGATGCCCTAGAGACTACAGTTCTGAGATGGGTGGATTTGTTGGAAGCCGTCCTCGAAAAGTGGTGCCTGGTACTGGTAGTCGGCAATGCCTTCCTATAGCTGGTGGTTCTCCTTTCATCACATGTCATATTTGCTTTGAGTTACTGCAACTGCCTAAAAAGACACTGGTCATGGTGAAAAATCATCAGCAGAAAATGCGATGCGGGGCTTGTTCTACAGAAATAAAATTCGCTGTCATCAATAAGAAGCTAGTTATTTCTCATAATTCAGAAATGGAGGAAACTACCACTTCCACAAGGGTTGATGATACCACTAATGAGGATGTGAATAGTCGTTTATTCCATGCCCGTGGTGATGTGAATGTGGGTGCTGCGAACTTCTCATCTGATGATTATTCTGGTTATGATTTTCATTCAGTTGATAGAGAATCTCCTGCGCTGGCTGCAGACCCAATCTTGAACTCTACCAAGTCCCCGGAGAGGCAAAGTTTCCATTCTTCATCTCCCAGTATTTCTGATGATGAAAATAGTCCTGAAGTTATGACTGCACTAATTGAAGCTACTAAGTCCCTTCATCAGCCATTTAAAGCCTCTCAATCTCCTTCACCTGTTGGTTCATTTAATAATGCTGTAAAACGATTAGGGAAAGGAAACCAGAGTAGTCGCTCAGATCAAGGGACAGAAAAAATAGAAAAGAATGCCTCAAGGCAGAATTCTTTGAAAGAGGTAGTGCTTGCAACTGAGATGGATGTCAATGATTATTCTAACAATGGGGTCTCCCAGGATTCTGGTGATGCAAGCGGAGAACATGATCATCCTAGATCTAGCAAAAGGGGATTTTTAGCAAACATTATCAAGAAAGATAATGGCAAAAGTAATGTTACTGTAAACGGACAGCCCATACCAGATCGTATGATTAAGAAGGCTGAAAAGCTAGCCGGGCCAATCCAGCCAGGGAATTACTGGTAAGTATTATTCTTTACAGTCATCTATGTTAAGCTGACATATACCAGAAGACTCAAATAAAGAGAAATTTATGAAGGATCATAATTAATTGAAAATGGTTCTAAAATTGCCTGTCTGATAAATTTTTGTGAAATTATTTGATGTACTCACTTAATTCTTATCATCTGCATTGTGTTCATTGACAAAATAACATTAAATTTTATAGTTTTACATGTCTTTTACATATCAATTTGGGAAGAGTTATAACAGCTTAGAAGAAAAGTCTTAAATTTATGCTGATTGCTTATGTAATGTAGTAATTGATTTGCCTATATACTTTTGCTTCTCCAGGTATGATTCTCGGGCTGGATTTTGGGGTGTCATGGGTGGACCATGTCTTGGAATAATTCTGGTAATTTATTCTAGTCTGGCACATTACATTTCTCACATGCATATAAATTAATATGTTAGTTTCTCTTGCAGCCATTCATAGAAGAGTTCCAGCATCCCATGCCAGATAAATGTGCTGGTGGAAATACTGGTGTTTATGTAAATGGCAGAGAACTTCACCAAAAAGATTTAGATTTGCTTTCTCGTAGAGGACTCCCTCGAGATAGCAATAGATATTATATTGTTGAAATTTCTGGTAGAGTCCTGGATGAAGACACAGGAGAAGAGCTGGATAGCCTTGGCAAACTTGCACCAACGTAAGTGCTGAGTTTCTGATAATTCTGTTTCTTTTGTTTTAATGCCCTTGTGTTTCTTTTTATCAGTTGGAGATAATAAAATGCTGGTTACCTATTATTAGCAACCCTTGTTTGTTTATCCTAGAAGTCAACATATTTCCTATTGCATGTGATCTTGAACCTATAGATCAGGTGCAATTTTTCCTCATAACTGCTTGTCTCTTTTAGATATTTTGACATGGTGTAGAGGATTCCTAGGTTAGTAACAAACAATGCAAATCAACATGAATTTATCTGGGACGGGGTGCATGATTTTGTTACAGGCAGCCTGCCATAAGAGTTTTTGCATCACTTTGGTGTGCTGTAAGGAAGAGGATATGCTTAGGTTGTTCTATTTTTGAAGATTTTAAGTGGAAATGAAAAAAAAAGTGACAAAAAACTGTGTTTTCTGGAACAAGTGTTGTAGGATTAATTTCTTAATACATTTATGATGTATAATGATCAATCTGTCCAGTATTAGTTATTTCAATTCGGGGTATCAATTTGATGATTCAACAGATGTTTTCTGTAAGGATTGATATTTCAAGCCTATCATTACCTCGTTTCAGTTGTTACTTTTAACCCTTCAATGAATATGGTCTTTGCACTCGACTTGTTAAATAATTTTCTTCCCATTACATAATTTACTAATCTTTAAGAACCTGCAGTTAGGATAGTTGTTAATCCTCTTGTGTTACAATTTGACAGAGTGGAGAAAGAAAGGCGTGGATTTGGCATGAAAGTCCCCAGAGCAGCTGCATAATACAAGTATAGAAATAAAAATTCTGCTGGGATTTACTTCAGGAGATTTTTGTTCCACCCTTCTGCAGATTTGGAAACATTATTTCGGATCAGATCATAGGAAAATTTTGAAATCTTTTCATGATTGTTTACTAGAATTTATTCTGTCTGGTCCAAAACCATTTTCCACGTGACTATAGATTATATATATGATATGTAAATTTGTAAGTCTTCTACTACAATTTTTTTTTTTGTCATAAATGGTTTACCAAAAAAGAGCATAAACTATTTTGTGCTCGCAATCTTGCTTGTGGTCCAGAATCTGATGTGGAAAACAATGTAATATATTTCTTGCTCAGTCGGTATGTAGTCAAATGTTTTTTTATGAACCATAGCAGTTGTATTTTTGTTTTGACAAAGTAGTAATTGTAGTTTAATCAGCCGCAATAACAATTAACAACAAATTGACACCTCTAGATTCTATCAAAAACAACTTTTAATAAAAAAAACATTTGGAATATGAAATTGTATTTAGTTCTACTTGATTTTGGTTCTTTTATTCTTATTTTGGGATGTTATGAAAGATGAATATCATCCACCATAAGCCACTGTACTTAGAAAATATATTTTAACTACTTCATACCCTACGAGGCAAAAAATTAAATTTAATGCAAATTAAATTTAATTTTTGCCATCCCTACGAATCTCGTTCTACATAACTACCTACTTATAACCACAAGTTGGATCATGTGTTCAACATTCGAGTAATGCAGCCTGTAATAGATTTGATCAACGTGACTATGAGATTATGTATATATTTCTTTTCCCTTCAACTATTAACCTTTCAAATCCGTGAATTCTTATTCGTTGAGACACTTGATGCTGGTGGTCTAGTAAGTTATAAGCATTATTCAACTTTTTTTTGTCAAGTGAAAGCTTCTATGCACGAATGATGATGTATTAACTTTATAAATTTAACACATTTTAATATAAAGGTAAAGGAACATGCTAATAGTTATGAAACAATTTTCGTCAAAAACATACGAACCATGTCTTCCGTCAAATCCCAATTTATACATTTTTTTTAAATTCTGAATTAATATTTGATTTTTAAAAAGGGCAGTGCTCCATGTTGCATTTTGTGCAATTTCTGCTTATGCTATTTGTACTAAATAGCAACACTGAAAGGAAAATACATCTAAGGTTAGAGGGTAAAATAATAATCTCAGCAATTGATGAGAAAATTAATGATCAATATTACATATACAAGTATAATAAATCATGGATATGCTGAAATATTAACCATTGATTTTCTTATCAATAACTGATATTATTTACTTTATCCTCTATGATGAGTTGTTCATTTTAGGGAAGCCAGATATCAATATTAAATATTTGCATGGGTTAACAAAGTATAAATCCAATTTTAATTCAATGATAAAATCAACAATACCTAAAATATTACACTGAAATTTTGTTAAGAAAAAAAAAATAGAAATAATAGCAAACAAAATTGAGTTGGTAGCCGGTTCCCTTGTAGGGTCAAGAGTTGAGTGGTGCAGAGTGCAAATTTCTAAGAGATGTAATTGGGCAAACAAATGATTGGGGGATGAGGGTACTCCACAAAAGCTCCAAGACAAGTTTGTCACTGGTTTTGGAGGGCCTATTGCACTTACACTTTCATAGAGAATAATTAGCCCACAAGGCAGGCACAAACCAAATATGCCTTGGTGTGTTTCATGACTAGGCAGCTCAAATGCTTTAATTTGGAGGTGGATTCCTCACCCTGCTTCTGCTTTACTCATAAGCCACACCCCTTTTGGAAACAAACACATTTTTTTTATTATGAGTAAATCTTAATTAATATACAATCTTTTTTTTTTCTTTCTTAATCATTCAACCAACCTTATATCTCCAATAAACATACACGTGAAATAAACACTCACATAAATATTAAATATAAGTGGGTTTTACTCTTAAAAAATGAGTAACTCATTTTAGTGAGTAAAATGAAAATTTTCAGTCATTATTGAAAAAATCAACTGTTAATATTTCAATATATCTATGGTTGATTATATACTCCTTCTGTTCCAGACTATATGATATTTAAAAATTTTGTACAAATATTAAGAAATATAATTAATTTTTTGAATTTTAAAGAAAACATTAGATAACTTCTTAATATAACTTTTATCTCTCTAATTAATTATTCATTTATTCTTCGCACTATTCTCATTAAATATTTATTAAGGACATCCTTAAAAAATATATTTAATATAACATTAATTTTATAAAATAATATATATTTTTAAAACAACTTTTTTCTCTCTAAAATATTGTATATTCAAGAACGGAAGAAGTACGTATACATTATTTTGTACTCTAAAGTGAATTACTTACTTTAGTAAAGCCAGATCCCAACTTTGCTAACTTTCCAATAACTAAGCTTTCTAGAACTTATTAGTATGCTATTGTATCACATGGATGACAGGATGCGATGTCTCATCACAGTATAAACTAATAATTCTTATATATTCACATACACAAAAATTATATACTTTAGGAGTGGCAAATAATGGTGTTACAAAAATTGGTATTCAATATTCTGGATTATGTTACAAGCTACTATGAATATAATTTAGCCAAACACCCATTTTCAAGAGTCTTTTTCTTTTTTTCTTTTTTTTCTTTCTTTGAGCTATTTATTATATATATCCTTAGAAGGAATGTTAATATGACACTTCGTCTGACACATTTTGTTTTATTTGGTGAAATTGATGTATGAGTTAATAACTATGAAATGGGGTACTCACTAAATAAAGAGTAGAACCCAAATTACTTACAACCTATATATTTGGGAGAAGAAGAAAAAAAGTGAATTTGTTGTTAGTATTTTTCATATTTTATTTGAATAACTTTAAATCTTCCTATATTATTTTTTACTAATTTATTTATTAAATAAATAAAATATTAAATACTTTGTATGATTTGTATGTTTTTCAAATATTAAATATATTTATCTTATATTTTTTCATAAAATATTACTTTCTTGAATCTCAAATATAAGAAAAAAATATTATTTTCTTCATCTTAAATATAAGAAAATTTCAATTAACTTTACTTTATTTAATATTATTAGTATCTCTAAAATATTTTTATTTTTAATTAAGGCATTAATGTCAATAATTTTTCTTTATTATTGATATCAAGTTTCAATGAAGGGTGAGCTGAAAAAAATTACTTTTTAATTAAAATTGATGTAATCAAATATGGTTAATTAACTTTTTAATTAGGCTATTTCTTTTTAATTAGCTTGAATAAATTTTGTTTTTATATTTGAGATGGAAGGAAATAAAAAAGATTAATAAAAAAAAATATTGTAAGAAAATATATCCTTTTTATTGTATGAAGAAAATATATCCTTACTCTGTCCTTATGTTAGATTGTTAAATAATGAAATAAAGACGAAAGGTATGTATGAGCTAGCATCGAGCTTTATACGGGTTTACTTTGGTTATGCAGTGCACGACAGATCAGGAGAAAATAAATATAGACTGAGATAGGATCCTAGTGAAGGGACATGAGAGCCCTATCTTCCTCTCAATTAGAAGATAAGGCAAGGAACATTTGGTCCCTACAATAGGACTCAACTCAATGCAAGCCATTAATGTTCATCATGTCATACCATACTCATAAAATGCTAATATCCACCGAAAACTTCGTTCTCTAGCTTGGATCTTGGATACGTTGCAATCTTTTTTATTACTATGGTTCCTATTTATAAGAAATAGGTTATAGTATAAAATATATCATAACTTGTTTTTATAATAGTTATTTTCGGTTTTGTTAGTGTTAGTTGTTTGAAGAATTTTGAAGTTTGAACACAACTCCAGTCGTGACCTTATGTTGTTGCCAAATTTGTGTCATAACCCAAAATTTTAACACCAAGGTTTATTATAAACAGTCATGATAAACAGGGACTAGCTGTTGAGGAGTATATTTTGATAACTTATTTATTGATAAGGGTCAAATAAATATTAAAATTGATTGTTCAATTAAAAAAGTCAATAAAATAAACTGAACAGCTACTATTTTAATTGATTATTTAGCTCTTATATATCGGTCTTCATTAAATTGACAAAACTACTTCACTCCAACTTGTGCCTTGTTTATAACATTCATTAAAAGTAGGTGTCCGTTTTTTATCAGATTGTTTTAATAAGGTTAAATAAATTATTAAATGGACTTATTTTTTATAAGCAAATCATTAAATGAGGGAAAAAGGAATCGTGGTTGTCATTAGCACCGACTTCCAAATAATCCCAAAATATTAAAGAATCTGTGTCCAGACTTTAGAACCACACTCCAAAAAAGAAACAAAAGAGACACTCAAATCACATTCTCTACCACGAGAAATTTTTAAGTGATGTAAAATCATTATAATCCCAACTAATCTCGATACAATTTTATAAGTGTATTATTATTTTTTATCATATATTAAAAAACTTAAAAATATATTATACAACTAATTAACGTGTGACTATTTAATAATTTTTTCTTGAACACATGCTTTTGAATATATATTTTATTATTGACTAAAATTTATTAGAAACTACACATTCACTCCTGGTGTCACGTTATGTTTAATGAAATTTATTTATTATTTTGTATTTTTAATAAATTTTAAACCATGATAAAGATCAAAGAGTGTTAAAATGACATAGTGTCTTGTTAAATGTTAACCCCCTCAAAGCAAAATTACACAAGAAGCTTCTAATAGCACAGAAACTATGAAACTTGAAAGGGTAAACAGTTATATCACAGAATAAAGTTGGTGGTTTCATCAATTTTATGCACAGTCAATGCCTTTGATGTTGCTCAACTTTTGTTTATAGACATGCAGCGTGTTTCATCCAAAAAAAATAAAACAATGTTGGTAACCTGCAACATCAAACCACTTTTTTCATTCCATTGTGCTACGCATGTGAGAGAGAGAGAGAGAGAGAGAGAGAGAGAGAGAATAGTTACATGTCCAATAAATCATAGTTACAAAAGTATATGAACGAATTTAACAAAAGTACAATGTGAAATTCACCAAAATCATAGTTCCAAGGTAAAAAATCTTTGAACATCAAACGTGCACATGGATTAAAAAAATAAAAAGAGCATTCTGTTAGACAGTGAGACAAAATGGCACACATTCTTCGCTATCAAAGGAAGTTCACTAATTTATTTTGGTTTTATTTTGACCCTTTAAGGCTGCCACATGGTACATGTCACATAATGTGTTTTTGCATCAGCAAACGTTATTATCCCAACAAGGAGTATGCAGAAAACAGGTTCCTTTATTCAATATAATCACTTGCTTCCATTTCCCTATAATAATTACTCAACAGCACCGTTTCATGAGAAAGTAGCATAGTTTTTTTGTGGTTCCATTTCCATCTTTGCTCTGTTTCTGACACAAGATGGTGAAGAGAGTGAGGTCTGATTCGGGTCCATTGTCCCTGCAAAAGCACAACCATTGGTGTGTGAAATTAGGAGTCTCAATCTTCTTGGTGGGTCTCGCCGTTCGCCTTCTCTTGTGGGATTCATTCAGTTTCTCATCAGTGGTGGTGGAGACACCTCCTCCTCTGGAAGAGGCAAAAGCAGAGTCCACTGTTTTCTCTTCCTCTGTTCTTCAGGATTCTGATGACTTTCCAGAAAATGATCAGAACCAGACAAAAATCTCCAAGAATGGTAAGGGAATTTTGCTTTCTTCTGGGGAGTAAATTGTTGTTTTTTTATGAGATATGCATGAAGTGGCAAGTCTTGTTTGAGTTTCAAAGCTGAAAATTTTGTCTATGGACAAAATCATAAAAATGTACCAACCAACCATTTCTGCTCCTTTCCTCTAATTTTAGTTGCTTGGGATCATTTAGATTTTCTGGCTTTACATGGTTTGTGTTTCAGTTGGTGGGGTTGTCATGGAATGTACCAACCATCCACCAAGGCTTTCTTGTTTCTAGATTTTTGGGAACTGTTGTTCTTCTTCATCAAGTCTTCAAATAGTGTCAAAACAAAAATTGAACTAGTTTAACTTGTTGAGACTTTCCTTCTTGGCAAGGTTTCGCAATTTTGGCCATAATGTCAAGGTTTTTGGGGTTCATGTGACAATTTATCTGCAATTTTTCTCAATACCGAGGATTGCGACAAAAATTACTGACTGTGGCTACAATTTAAAACCTTGCTTCACGGGCTACTTGCTTGAAATTGGAACAAGAGTGGGAATTTAATTTAAATGAACAGTTTTGATGCTGCCAAATCATATAAAACAACTAGTTCTTCTTTTTCTTAACAAAGAAAGCACAATCTTAGATAAATTTTGAGTAATGTCAAGTGCTTATGTTGGTGTTTAGCTTGTGATGTCAATGGTAATGTGCATTGTAAATGTATAATTGCAGAAAAATGTGATCTTTTTGTGGGAGATTGGGTGCAAGACCTATCTGGGCCAGTGTACACTAATGAGAGCTGCCGTGTGATTGAGCCTCATCAAAATTGTATGAAGAATGGACGTCCTGATTCAGGGTACCTCTACTGGAGGTGGAGCCCACGAGACTGTGTATTGCCCAAGTTTAATCCCAGAAAGTTTCTCAAATTCATGAGAAATAAATCAATGTCCTTTATTGGTGATTCCATCTCCCGCAACCAAGTTCAGTCCCTACTTTGCGTTCTCTCTAAGGTATTGTAAGTTTTAGCTCATGCAAATTTGATATCATTATTCATTAGCCTTTTTGCTAGAAAGATTTTTTTCTCTCATGAAAAATATTGATTAGTACTTAGTAGGTGTGCATTACTTGTGTTTCCCTCCACTTTCTTTTGCTTGCCTATTTTTAATAAATAAGTGTGACATTACCTTTCTTAAATTTTTTGTGTGTTTCGATTTAGTAAATGCCAAGATTCCAATAATTTAAAATGAAGTCATGTGATTGCATGATAGTATTAACTAAGTAGTTCTGTAGTTGCACCTTCATTGCTTATAGTATGTCTAGTCTCGATCATGAATCGTGGTCAAAATCAATCATCTATTAGTTGTTTTCACTTTATGATTTACAAGCACTCAGGTTCAACAGCTTGCACTGCATGTCATAATAATCTTTTTCATTGTGATAAAAGCTGTTGATTCCATTTGTGGATGACAGCTGTTGCTTATATTATACGATTGGTCCACAGCCTTCAAGACTCAAAACAGTATATATTACAGTGTCTTTTCCCAAGCAGCTTTACCTAACTTCGATATGGAAAGACTTGTCTACGTACACAGTATACCAAATCCTCAAGCTTAGCTTTGAATAATTAGTGTGAAAATTGAGATTTTACTTTCCATGATTATAACACTTACTGCAGTGTGTAAAATAAGTTGTGTCCATCACTAAATTACCTATTGCCATTGGATCTTCCTCAATTTGTTGCCACAACTCATAATAAACCATATTCTTAGTTTTGAGCCATGAACATTTTTTTCTTTTAAATATTTAGGAACAAGGGATTCAGTGGTCTCAATAACTTGGTCTAACTGAATTTATTGTTTCAAATGCTTCTTTCACGAATTGCTGTGTTGTACTCATTAGTGCCATTAGATTTGTCCCTACAAACATACCTGGCATAACTATTTGTGGCATCGTGTAGTGTCTGCTTATTTGGTCCTAGACATTGGGTTATTAGATCAAATTCCAATTATTCTATCTGCAGGTGGAACCAGCTGTTGAGATCTACCATGACAAGGAATATAGATCAAAGATATGGAAATTTCGTTCTCATAACTTCACACTCTCAGTAATCTGGACCCCTTTCCTTGTCAAAGCAGCTATATTTGAGGACTTTAATGGAGTTACCTCTTCAGAGATACAGCTTTATCTGGACATGCTCGATCAGTGGACCAACCAGTATAAAAATTTTGATTATGTTGTCATTGGTGGTGGAAAATGGTTTCTCAAGACTGCAATATACCATGAAAACAAAACAGTCATGGGCTGTCACTACTGCCCTGGAAAGAACTTAACAGAGCTAGGATTCGACTATGCGTACCGCAAAGTACTACAAGAAGTTTTCAAGTTCTTCACAAAGTCTAACCACAAAGCCACTGTCCTCTTCAGAACCACCACTCCAGACCACTTTGAGAATGGAGAGTGGTTTAGTGGAGGGTATTGCAATAGAACTGTACCCTTCAAAGAGGGTCAGATACATATGATAGATGTAGATACCATCATGAGAGGTATTGAACTTGAAGAGTTTGAGAAGGCTGCTTCTCTAGGATCCAAAAGGGTGAACTTGAAACTTTTGGACACAACTCTCCTTTCACTGCTGAGACCAGATGGACATCCTGGACCTTATAGAAAGTTTCAGCCATTTGCAAAAGACAAGAATGCCAAAGTTCAGAATGATTGTCTACATTGGTGTTTGCCAGGACCAATTGACTCATGGAATGACATAATCATGCAAATGCTACTCAATGCTTAATAAACAATATGTCACTGGATCATCAGGGTTTGAAGCTGGTTACCAATATGATCATTTGAAATTCAGGATTCTTTGCTGCATGGTAGTTTCTTCCAATAACTTTATTAGTTTGCAAGGGCAGTTTTATACACAAAGCCATTAGGTTGAGCTCCGATCTGTACATGGAACTGTATAGCTTAATAAAGCTTGCAAGATACAAATGTAAACCGTAGCACTCAAGTATAAACTCATCTTTATGTCCTTTTCACCATAATTTTTGTGAGGCATGTATACCTATTTATTTTTATACTTAGATGAAGAGATGAAGTCTCTGGATTGAATAATGCTGAAGCTGGTGTGCTTAGTAAGCTGCAAAGACCATTGCAAATTTGGCTTTTCATGTATTACCACAAAGTTTCTTGCAACCCTTGATTCGTTTCATATGTGTAAATAAAACATGTATGAAATGTCATTTTTGTTAAAGGCTAATGAAACATCCATATTTGTTGCCATATAGCAACCTGAAATTTCAACCTGTAATTTTGTGCTATTTTGTTGAATGACATCCAATTTTGAAATAAGACTAGAGCAAGACCAGTAGTACTGCTACCCTATGATGTCTCCATCCAATTTTGAAATAACAGTAGCAGATTACTGCCACTCTATGATGTCCATTATCAGATATGATACGTATTTGATACGATATATATGATACAATACATGTAAGCTATATATCTAAATGTATATAAAAATTCATAAAAACATAATATATAATTATAATTTTTCAAATCCAAGTTAAGAACATACCTTTTAGACATTTCTATAAACATTATAAAAATTATAAATCATTGTCATCATAAATCACTTTCACAATTGGGAAAAATATCAATCTCATTCCTTAATATCATTCATAGAGTGGATAATTTCAATATTTTGATTCATTAAAGAACAATGCTTCTCGTGTTTGATTTAGTTATATTAGATTTTCATAGCCTTTTTTAAAGATTTTGATACTTTACAAATACACACTGGTAAAGTATCTAAGAGGATCAGTATCAAATACGTATTGAATATGGATACAAAATTTGTGAAGCAAATGTCAGTATCGATGTTTCATAGCTACCACCCTAAATGCCCAATATCCAAAATTGTGTGGAATTTCTGTTTTATAAGACATCTTGGACATCTTATGCTTGAAGCTAGGTTAATCGCATATGAAAGATACAAGCATCAGTCTTACATTTAAATTTTATAAGCCATCTCTATGAATCATACCAAGCATTAAGCATAACAAGGTGTGAATTTTGCCACAATAACCCAAAAAGGCAAGCATTAAGAGTAAATTGATAGGGATAAAAGAAAGAAATGGAAGATTAGAAACCATATTAAACATTTGCAGTTGACATTGTACAAAAGTGACAAGTAAGGATCTCTGAAATATGAACCAGTTTTCTAGAACATTGGAAGGTTAGTTCTAAACTAAGGGCCCAAGCTCCAGAGTCCAGACTTCATTCAGAATCTCAATCTTATTAACTAGCCAGAGCATGTCTTGCAAAACAGTATACAGAGCTCAAATAAGGGTTTAAAAGACATCAAAACGCAAACTTCTGTTGTCTCTTTTCTCCTACTTGGTAGCAGGTTGATTTTCATACTTCCTCTCCTCTGGTTTGAGGACAGGATCCTGTAAAGCACAATAAAAAAGTAAATTACAATCACTTGATAATATTTTCACTCTTTAAAACAACAACCAGAAAAATGCAACAAAAACTGATCTGAGTGATATAACTCAACCTCTAAATATTAGGACAAACCATTGAGAAAGCAATTCTTACCAATGATTTTTGCTTAGAATTTTTTTAGACAGAGTTCAATAGTCTTGGACTTGGTTGATTCATCTAAGCAACCTCACCTAGTAGGATCTAATTTCGTTGTTACTATAAATTCAATGGTCCTTTGTTTGGCCAATCAAAAAGTGAAATAATAATATGTTTGAGTAGAAAACTTCTGTCTTCTTTATATTAACTGGAAAACCCTACGCAATTGACTCCCATACACCAACAAAACACCCCAGGGAACACACATGCTACACCTAAGGAAGAGGAAGGACCCCTTAAAGTTTGATCAACAAAAAATCAAGAATGAAACCAAACGCGGTTCTCTTGTCTTCCTATGTTATGACATCTAATAATCCATTTCAAAAAATTAAAGCTAAGTTGATTAATACTTCAGCCCAGTACTAGCTCTTAATCAATCAAAAAAACAAACAGGGGACTCCACACAAACCCAATTATCAAGCTCAATAATATGACTTTAATTTTATTTTTATACGGAGGAATCCCTAATCTTCAGGATCAGGAGCAAACAATTAACATCCACAATCCAATCGGTGGAGGCAACTAACTAAACTTTCTTAAAAATTTCATTTTCATTAAAAAAATCAAAATGAATTAAATGAACACAATTAGCTAATGAGAGATAACATATCAGAGACTAGCGAGATTGCAGAAGTAATTCTAAAAAAAAAAAAAAGAATTTCAATAAATTACTGAAGACCCAGATCATTAATCAGCACCCAAATCCAGAAAAACCAATCAAAATCGCTCCTTTGGAACAAACCAATAAGGGGTTGAATTAAGTGCTCAAAGGGTGTGATGGGATTTGGAGAGTGGAAGAAAGGAACTTACATTCTTGACGAAGATGACGTTTGCGGCGGCGATGGCGACGATTACGCCGCCGAGAATGGTGACAGGGCCGGTAAGGAGACTCCACTTCCTATAGATCATCTTCTTCCTCTGATTCTCTCTCTCTCTCTCAGGTTTCCTCTTTTTCACAGATGAAACGAAATCGGCAATGTAAGCTCTCCTACCCTACCTGTCACCCCAAATTAGAGCATAATTTTATGAGTAAACTCTTACTCATATATAAACAAAAGCAATTTTAATTAGTTGACACCATTTATTTTTTTAATATCAAGTAAAAAAATTTATTTTTAAATTTTTTTTATTAAAATTTACTATCATAAATAAAAAGGAATAATTAAAAATAAAAAAGTTATATAAATGATATTTTAGAAATAATAGTATTAAATAGAACATAATTAGTTAAATTTACTTAAATTTAAGTTTAACATACAAATTCACTTTTATATTTATATATGAATCTAGATGAAATATTTTAATTCCGAGTTGTGATGAATTATCGATAATGTAAAAAAGTTTATACTTTCATTTAATCACAAATTATTCTCAAAGTTGATATGTTTTTTTGGTGTAATTATAATTAAAGTTAACATACTTACAATACATAATTACTTATTATTAATAAATGTTAGTATAAAATTATTTTATATTAGTACTTAACCTATTTTTTTAACTTTATCTTTTATTAAGATTTGTTTTAATTCTTTATTTTTTAAAATCTATTTTGGTTTATTATCTTTCAAATTTGGGTAAATAATAAATATTATTTTTCTGAAACAACTACAATTTTTTACACTATTTTGAATATTTTTTTACTCACTCAAAAATAAATTTTTTCTCATTAAGTTTAATTACATAAAAAATAGGGGTATTTGCGGGTCGGTTCGGATGAGTTTTGGTCAAATTTAGGATCCAACCCAATCAAATTTGATCGGTTTAAATTTCAGAAGAAAATTTTTTTTTTGAAACTCAACCCAACTCGTACATGACCGGTTCGGTTCGGATCACCGGATTATCCATTTAATATTTTTTTTTAGAACTACCATTTTATATCACGATTCTTTCAAATATCTCATATAATTAACACAATATTATCAAATGTATGAAAGTAGTAAAATTGATTCATTTAATACCATCAACATAATATTCTAAAATAAACTTATAATTGGGTAAAAAACCTCAAATCAATCCAATGGACAATTCTACTATAATAATTTTGTGTACAAGAGTTCCTAGTATCCTAGTTTCTCAATCTACCCTTACACAACAATTTCCCAACTGATATTTTTGTTTCCCAGTAAAAAGTTCTAGTTTCAATTCACTAAGAATAGAGACAGACTGATATTCTTGTTTCCCAATCAGGCTGATATCCTATTTTTCCAGCCAGAAGTCGCACGTCTCAATTTATCAAGAATAAAGACAAAACTGTATCCTAGTTTTCCAGCTGCGACCTTTTCAAAGTCAAGAAGAATAATACAATAAAATGGTTACCTTTACGTACGTTTCTATTCCTTAAGCAAATAGGTACTTTAAATCCTGATGGAGAGTTGAAGAATCAGACTTGTCAAACGCTTCTATATGATCTCACAACAATTCTCTCAATGATGCAAACATAAACTCTCTAAAACTTTAATATTATTTGGAATGGAATGCATACATGAACACCAAAATATATTTCTATTTATACTAATTTAAAGATATGATTTTAACCAATTTTTTAATGCAATCCTAAATATATTCTATCATATTATCCAATGCAATCTTAAAGATATTCTATTATATTATGCAATGCAATCTTAAACATTTACAATACCACACTTTTTTTTATTGTCAAATTATTTTTTTAAGTTTTAATATATATATATATATATAAAATAAAATTTATATTATTATGGGTTCACGGATCGTGTCAACGGATCTGCAAATCTAAACCCGTGGCCCAACCCGTACATGAACGATTTTGATCGGTTCGATTTAGTTTTGACCCAAATATATAAATGATCTAACTCAAACTGTTCGGATCGATTCGAATCAATTTGGGTTCATGAGTGACCCGTACCCGTGAATACCCCTAATAAAAAATATGAATCCCAACAACTAACTCCACACTAAATAGGATCATAAATATGACAAAAAGTAAGTCCAACAAACAATTAAAAATGGATCTTATATTTTTTTTTATATTGTTTGTGTGACTCACTTATGCAACTTTCATAATTTTTATAACTCTTTTTCGTTCCAACAATAATCAGATTCCATATTCATCAAGTAAGTGATATAATAAGATAAATTTTACATTTTGAATTAATAAAAAAAATTAAATTCATCACAAAATCGAAATGATTATCATTTAGAAACACAATAATGACTCAATTAAGAGATAAAACACTAAAATGAACCTTTTACAAAATAAAAGATGAAAACAAATTTTAATAAAAAGATTAAACAATCAAAAGTCTCTTGGAGTGGGGGATGAACTAATTTGATGTAGATACTGGTTCCAGATTGTTGCGAAACGGCAAGTATACCGTTCGTTTCAAGTAATAGAGTGAGTAAGTAGAGTATCGTATCTACAGTGATTGAGTTTCTAATTTTATCGTAACTTACGATCTAAGAGATTGGAAGAAAATAATAAGTTTGGAAAGAGTAGTGTTGTGTTGTGGAATTAAGCAAATTAAATATATGACAGAAATTAAAAAGAATTTAAAAGCAAGTTTAAATGGATTGTGACACAGTTAGAGAAATAATTGTGGTCAGAACACAATCCCCTTTGATCCCTACCTCTTTCACTTGAATTGGTTATTAAATTCAATTATTTCTGATTACTCAGAGGATGTATCTTCCCAAATTTAGTTAAATCTTAATTCCTTAGCAATTTAACCTTTTAACCCAATCAGAAATTGTAACGGCCCCTCAATCATCAGGGTCATTACCAAGCATAAACAGCCAACACATATAAAATAATCAGAGTTTAAGCAGTTTGGAAGCATAGACTAAGAGTGACACCATCAAAGGTCACTATCATACACTGTACATAGAACATGGTGAATATACATAAAGTCTCTTTACAATACAAAACTGTACAAATATATCCCCTCAGGGTACAACCAAACTAAACCAAAGGCAAAATACAAAATATCAGAGCCACATGCTCAAGTCATCTATGCCTAAGGTTTCAAAACATCGTTATCCCTGCATAGGCTTCTTGCCTTGGGATCTATCAGCTCCTCCTGATGATTCACCTGCAAAACATAAGTCCCACACAAGGGGTGAGATATAAAATCTCAGTAAACTCAGGGCCCTTGAAGGTATTTCCTTCCCCTGGTTCACTTCCATACACATATACATGAAAATAGTATATCAAATAATTCATAACAGCATCAGAGCATCATTAAAATCACTCATCATCGATATGTGTTCATCTGACCACAATCAGTGAATCACTCATCAATACTCATGCACAACCAATGCACGACTACCTGACCACAATCAGGCTAAACTCATGGCAAACAACCATGATCATATCCAACACTATCCCGCTGAGGCTACATCTAGATATATAGGAACATCTCCAACCAGGAGGCTACATCTATATACTAGGAAACATCTCATAGCAGGATCTCAATACATCTATCAGAGGCTACATCCGTATATATAGGAACATCTCCACCTAGAGGCTACATCTATATAACGGGAACATCTCTTTACAAGGAGGTTACATCTGCTGATATAGGAACATCTCCCCAGGATGCTACATCTATATCGCAGGAACATCTCCATCCTATCTCAATACAATTGCCCGAGGAGGCTACATCTGTAGATATAGGAACATCTCCATTCGTGACTTACGTCTATATCACAGGAACATCTCATATCGGGACTTACTCAATCACATATCATCTATCCTACTACAATAGGATACAATAATCAACCATGCAGGTAATAAGCTAGGCAAATCATGGCCATACATATTAATCACCCAATCTCAGGGCATAGCTCATGAAACAAGCATCATATATCAATGTACATCCATTCCCTTTTCACAGGGTGCAGCACAACAATCAATAATCAGTCACAATACACAATTTTCACATATACATGCATAATCTTACACATAACCATCACCATATCAGGGTGATGGTGGAACACAGCAAAGGATGCACAAACAAGAACCAAGAGCTTACCTGCTCTAGGCAACACACCGGCTCTCCAGGCCTCGTGGTCAACACCACCAGAGCTATCAAGCTCAAGTCCTACAGAAAACAAGAACACAAGGTATCACTAATGATTTTAGGCCGTTAAACCGAAAGGAAATCACAATTCCTTTCTCATAATCCATAACAATCACTTCACAAATGATTCTCAGACCCTCAGAAGGATCCTACTCAGCCTACACAAGGCTCCAGAGTCTCTACTGTGACTCTGATCAAAGCATATCCCTGCTTATACAAATCAATTCCAAACTTCTCATTATCACCAATTCCAGATGACAAACAACATCTATACTACCTCATGAACAACTTTGTCAACTGCTCTAAGGTTCATACTAGTCATATTACTAACATTTTATCTCTGCTCATACCTACTCAGAGCCAAAATCAAACTTCATCAATAATGATGATTCAAGGCTCTAACTTCATCAGAACAACCCTCTGAGCATAAAACTCTACAGAGTTCAAGCCTAATAACGGCTCTAACACCTCCAAAAACAGCTCTCAAGGTATTCAAAACCAACCAAAAACCCAAACACAGAATCAACGGCTAAAGCTCGAGTTTCTTACCTCTGTGTAGTTCAGATACACTAGGGAATCACTTTCCCTAAGGTAGACCGCTCAATCAAAGCTTCCTTCGCCTCTGATTCTTCGATTCCAAGGACTCCCTTAGAAAACTCGATCTCGCCGTTTACCGCCTTTTGTCGAGAATAAAGCTGGGTCACTAGCTTATCTCGAGGCTCTGAACACTTTCTTAGTTGGGTCGGAGGTGTTTAGATGAGAAATGAAGAAGATATGAAGCTCAATGGTCCATCAATGGCTTCCCTCTCTTTCTTTCTCCTTTTCCCTTCAGTTTTCGTCCAAATGAAGCTATTTATAAAACTGAACCGAAAGTCCCGCGCTGATCGCGCCAGGTGCCGCGCTGATCGCGCCATGGTTCGAAAGACCCGCGCCATTAGCGTCGTGCCCACGCTGATCGCGTGAACTGGCCGCAAGAATTGGCCTGATTCAGGCTTCCCACGCTGATCGCGCCACATCCCACGCTGGTAACGCCACAGGTTCGAATCAGCCACGCTAGTAGCGCCATATCCACGCTAATAGCGTGAGATGGCCGAAACCATTGGCCTGTTTCATGCATCCCGCGCGGTTAGCGCCAAGCTCCACGCGGTTAGCGCCAGTTGTTCGAATCTGTTTTCTCCTTCTTTTCTTAAGCTTTCTTCAAAGGATTCTAAAGCATAATTATAATCTTAATCTTATGCTTAATCCGGGCTTAGTCTAGGCTTAAACACATGGTTAAAATTCAAGGTATTACAGAAATCCTAATTCCTTAGCAATTCCTATCAAGCTAAGCATTTAAAAGAATACATCATAAGGTTTCTGCAATCATACATCCCTATTCCAAGGCAATGTAAAAACTATTATTTTACTCTTGGCAGAAATTAGAATCCCAACATCCCTATTGTGAATTCTAACCCTAAGAACTTAAATAGAATGACCAATTCTAAGAAAGAATAATACAATGAAGAACAGAGTAAAACAAAGCAATCATAATAATCTCATATTAATACCCATCAAATTACAGAGGAGTTCACAATGGTTCTTGGCCCTAACCACAATAAAGAAAGTTAGTCAGACATGTTCATGTCTAACCTCAAGAAATACAAAGAAAGCAAAAACATTAATCTTCTTCTAATTCTGGCTTTGATCTTCTCTCCCTCTGCGTTTCTGTCTGTATTTCTGTGTCAAAGTATGTTTCTATCAGTTCATAAACCTTTTATTTATCCTTGCACGTTCTTCTATTAATTAGGGTAACAAAACCCTTTTTCCTTTCTATTTTCGTGTCAAATCACTTTAAATCTGGAAAATGCGTAACTGTGACTCCCTTTCCTCCCTTATTGACTCCTAAATAACAAAATAATAATAAAGTAAATAATAAATAAGTAAATAAAGAAACTTACCTAATTCTAACCTATATTACTAATTATTGATTGAATTATAACTAAATTAACCCTAAAAACTAAGATGTGCTAGCAGCATATCACAGATCTTCTCATGACCTTGCTGTCACTACGGTGAATACTGTAAAAGCTACCATAGGTGCAGATGGTATAAGGTTGTCAATTGGATGATATAAGGATTTCAGCACAAATTCTGAAAAGGCTATGATAGAGTTGCAACCTTAGAAGAGTGTAATGTTCAGATATAAGTAGTCTTTGATTCCATGTCCTGTTGTTTTCAACATTAAGCAAATATCGCCAGCAGAGGCAGTTGAGCAAGCAAGAGGGATTGGCAACAGCAAATGTCACACTCACAAGATTTACTCAAAACTTCATTCACTAAATTGATGACACTCACTGATAATTGATACATGCTACTTTCCTTTTGTAAGCAATTAATTCTAGTAAAACTCCTAATCGGTGTATAGCTAAATGGTGCAGTAAAATTAAGATGGAAGGGAGATAAGGAGGGGGGTGAGGGAGATAAGGGATGGGGATGGGGATGTTTATGTAAATTTAATTGTAAAAAAAATAGAAAAGAGAGGTACATTAATAATTAAAGGGAAGTATGTTTAACGACTACCCGAATAAAAGCCCAATAAGGCCCAGTCCATCAATTGCATATAGCAAAAAATTTTCTCTCCTTCCACCAGAAAGCAAAGGTGTCCCCTCCTTCAAGATTTGTTTTCTAATTTATGCAACGTTCCCCCCCTTCAGCTGGCCTTTACTCGATGTTAGGCATGGCAACAGGGTGGGTGGGGTGGGGGTGGTCTCCGTCTTTGCCCCTGACTCAAAAATCGTTCCCCGATCACGTCTTTAATCTCCGTCGGATTTTAAAATTCATTTACAGTCCCTCCCCCTTGTTGGGGGTTGGGTTTTCCCCGTTCCCGTTATTTGATTAAAATTTAAAAAATTAAAAATAATATAACTTTTTTTATTGAAAAAATCGGACGAAAAAGCTAATTATGTAACAAAAAAAAAACAATAGCAAACCCACATTCAACATATGAGATCATAATTTAAAAATTACAAAACAAAACCCATCAATTCAATTAAAAAATTACAAAATAATATATTTTATTATTATTATTATTTTTTAATATTATTTATTAAGGACGGGTGCAGGACGGGTATTAGTAATCCCATACCCACCCCGACTTTTGGTTATCGAGGAAAACCCAAACCCGAACCTGAACCTAATAAACTCAATTTTTCCCCGTTAAAATCAGGACGGATTCGGACGGATACCCATAGGTTCAGATTGCACTGCCACACCTACTCGATGTCCAGCCTTGCAAAAATCAGGATAAAAGAGTTTTAACCACTTTTAAATCAAAAGATAAGTAAAGTATAATTAATAATTATTTTTTAATGATTAAATTTAATATTATCTAAATAATTCAATTTTAACTTTAATATATTAATAATTTATGTCCAATCACTTGATTCAATATTTATATTTTAATATCTTCATTTTTGCAATAATCACTTTCTCTTCCAAAAGAAATAAACAGAGGTTAATTGTGTGTGGACTTAGGTAATTATTAGTATTTAATATCCTTTTCTTTATCCTATCGCCCTTTTTCCGTATTGTTTATTATGCAAAATATTCTTTTATATAAAAATTGTATAAACTCAATTTTAGAAAAATAAAATAAAATAAATGTTTGGAACCTTTTTTTTCATATTATTATCCCCTTTTTTAGTATTTTTTATTGACAAAAAGAATTATACACTAACAATGTTAAAGTCATTCAATCACAAATTTAAATTAAATTTATTAATTTTTAAAATAATTATCTGAAAGTAATATTAATAGTAATTTATAATTGAATAACAATATAATACATAGACATTAAACACTTTTTATCATAAAAAATATTCTTTTATATAAAATTGTATAAACTCAATTTTAGAAAGAAAAAAAGTCAAAACAAATGTTTGGAACCTATAATGTATGCATTTGGTTCTCGAACTTGGAGCTACAACATTTTCACTAAGTATACAGTATATCGTTAATTATTCCCACAATGGTTGGATCGTTTTGACTCTGTGCCACATGAATCAACAAGACATCCTTTATCTTTTTTTATTTTTTTCTCTCTCGAAAGAAATACATCCTTAATATCTGTCATGTAAACATCGTACCAAAAGTAGCAGATGAAGACAAACCGTAATTAGCTGGGACTTCCTCTTGTAACAACAATTAATCTCTCATGAATTTGAAAAAAGCCTCCATTTATTTGCACAAGAGGCGACAAAATACCTTGGACAACACTAACCAGAATTTGACACCCCACAAAAAATACCTTTGGAACGTGATTAAAAATCATTTATCAATTATATCAAAAAATTTGTACGTATAATTTCTTTATTTTATTTGAAGCTTAGTCCAATATTTTTTCTATAAATTAGTTATTTTTCTTAAATGTAATTTTGAAATAGTCTATGGCTTTCTGCTGTCAATTTTTATCATATTACCGTTAGTTAGCTAGCCCAATATTTGCTTCTCTGTCTAGTAGACACTCCTTTAGATATTCCATTTTTTTTATAGAACATATAGTAGACGATATAGATCTTTTACTCTAGGAGGTGTTCCTTTTTTCTAAGTATAAGTTTATTTTATTTACTTGTTCTTCATTTTAATATCATTTTTTTTCATTGAGGACTAAAATAATTAGGTGAGAATAAGTACTGACGTAACGGTAAAATTGTGTCGATCATAAATTCGAATCTAAAAATAGTTTCTTTGCATATGGAAGGGTCAGATTGCGAGACAACATATCTCTTTCTTACCGTGCATAACGATAACGTGAAGCCTCTGAATAATGGAGTAAGTAATAATACAAGTAGACTAAAATAATAGTTGCTGACTTGCTATAAAGAAATCATGCTGCAAGGACAATTGGAAGTGTAAGAACTAATTTAAATGAAGAATGGTTGGCGGAATTTATGGTTGGAGTGTGACTCCATCATGGTGGTTCAAGCTTTTAAAAATGATGATATGGTGTCATGCATGTCCGTTAAAAAACAGATGGCTTAACTGTACGACTTTAGGTAGACAAACATGAATTTTGTTGTTGATCATATTTTTAGAGAGGACAATGCTTGTACTTATACGCTCGTCTTCATAGCCTCTTCTTTTAATGACTTTCATTGGTGGGAGTCTATCTCAAATTTTTTGGTAGCAACTTATAATACTAACAAATTAGGTCGCCCAAACTACAGGTTCAAATAGTTTTGCTTGCATGGGTTTGGTTTTGCCTCCCATGGTTTTGTATTGACCTTTGTTAATCAGTTCTGCTGGGGTGTTAACCTAGTTGTTAGTTGGGATCACCAACATTTCTGACTTCTAATCCATCTTGGTTTATTTAAAAAAAGATCATATTAAAATTGAAAAACCATAATTGGATAGAATTGAAAATGAGTAAAAACTGTAAAGATTAAGACCTTTTTTTTATAAAATTAGTTGAGAAAAGGAAAGGAAAAAAAATTAGTTGAGAAGCAATTCAAACAAAACAAAGAGTTATCTTCTATTGTGCAACTTAACACTAATAAACCAACAAATTAGTCAAATTCTGAATTCACATAGTGAATAATTGTTTTCGGTACCAAGATAATACACATTTGCACTAGTGCTTTCATTCCGAGTCACAGTTCCCACAGAAAGAGACAAAAATCATCGTGCCACATTAGTTGGTATGAGTTGAGTCAAATTGATTTTTTTTTTTTTTTTATGTGGTCAGAAATTGAAATGGGGATGGCATTAATTTCATCACCTTTGTCCCGCAAAATGAGAATAAGGTTAATGCTTATTCACCAAGGTTAACAAACATCGTACTATAAGATTCAGAGAAGATGATTTGTTGGGAATTAAGACAATCCACAAATATTCTAAACGATAGATGAGGTTTGAGAGCCAGATGCATACAATCTCCAAATATCCTTTATGCATTTGTTTCCTTGTGAGGAATTAGGATTCCTTTTATCCTTTTAGAGTTAAGACGAGTGTTGTCTTGATGAATAATAGTTGTGGTCCCAATTCTAATGAAAGAACAATATGCAGCTGTTTTTACTTAAACAATAATGCATAATTGAGGAAGTATCTGAAATCTGTCAATAACAAGTATTGTTCATAATTCTGTATTTTCTTTGGTGAAATTGTGCATTGATTATAATTGAGGTTTAAAATTGTGGTTCAGTTGCCTACCAAAAAAAATTGTGGTTGATTTTGTTTCGATCTTTGATGTGAGAAATTGTAGTTAGTTGCAGCCGACGCAGTTGCAATTACAGTGATTCTAAAAATCTTGACATGTTGGCTGAAATCGTGACCGTGGGCCAATTTTCAAAATCTTGATCGACCATAATTTCAGACAAAATTCATTTATTTCACAAATTGTTGTTCTGTTTTAGGCACGACAAATGACTATGTTACAACTGAAGTGAGAAACCACAAGAGAACTAAATTAAGCTACAACCTACAAATTATTTTCACATTGCAGCCTAGGTACATGAAAACTCTCTTAACTAGCACGAGAGAGAAGTTTCACAGTCTTCATTTATTGACATGATCTATGATTATTATAGACTTCCTTCCCTCGGTTATGCTGGTGGTCATAATCTACAAAACTCACTGTTAATCCGCATACAAATTATATACGTGGTGTTAACTTCGCAGTGGGACAATTTATCAAGTGCAAAGTTCCATGGGGCTCAAAGGGAAATCTGTGTCGAAATCGATCTTATCGAGCAAGAAATCAAGGTCCATTATTGGAGAATTGGTGACTGAAGTTGGTGCTGAAGCTATATCAGTGATATCAGACTCTGAGCTTTGCACACTTTGGCCTATTCCAGTGCTCCCCCAGTGGCAGAAAATGTTTGATTCTATATCTGAAGTTGTTGGAGACATGAATGTAGGAGAGAAGCTTTCCATTAAGTTGTCCTCCATCATGGTGTATGAGAACATGCTGTTGTTGTCCCCATTTTCTGACCCTACTTTTGATGGAGAAGAAAAGCAAAATGATGGGAATATGTCCTCCTTGTGGTCCATGTCCTCTATTTCAACTTCAAGGCCTGAGGATCCAAAAGTGAAAAATGTCCCTGGTGGTTGTTCTATTTTCTCTTGCTGTAGTTGATTCTTAATTTGATGGGTTTGGTGCTTATTTTCTCCCAACAAATTCACCTTTGTCTTTGATGGGGGTGCCACTGCCTTGTTTAAGTGACTTGCTTTGGTGCATGTGTGTCTTCCTTTGTAAGTTATCTCACATATCATTGGGTCTTCATCTGACTTCTGCACCTGCTTTGTGGCCAGACATCCATGTACATTTCTATACGTGCATCTGTAATATCCTCTGCAATGCAAACCACTGTTTGTAAGAAAAACATGACCATGGATTGCTTCAATATAAAATAAAATACTTCAGTAATTGGAATAACTATTGAACAGGTTTTGTAGCCTTTTCAATAGTAGCTTCAAAGATTATATAGACTTGTAGTGTATGGTTGTATGCTATAAAATAAAAAGTATCAACCAGAAATTACTAAATAGTCTGAAATAATTACGTATGGACAATTCCGATCAATCTCTATGGAACAGATACTCAAAATTTTCAATTTATAAAAGATAATTAATAATAATTATATATCATATAAATGTTAATGTTTACTATAATAATTTCGGATCACTTAGTGTGCGTTTGTACAGGAGTTACAATCAAACGTAATCCGGTTCCACTCAAAGCAAGTTTCTCCTTGCTTCTCCGTTTCTAAATTGGAAAGTGAGAAACTCCCATTCAAAACATGATTTGAACGGTTTCCCAAACACACCCTAAGGGTACATTTCTCCATATGTTAAAGCCGTATTTTTATCTGTCCCCCTATTCTACAATTGTGAATTCGGCTGCACATAGTAACTGTTTTTAATGCTAAATAAAAAGGGTTCATGGCCTGCCACACCTAAGTGAGGATCTTTTGAATGGAGAAAATATGAGAATAAAGAAAATAGAGAGAAAAGAAAATAAAACTAAAGAAATATTTTTTTCTTATTTAGAAAGAAAATAAAAAAAAAATTAAATACAAAAATTTAAATTTTTTTCCTTTTATTTTTTGTTAATTCAAATTTAATTTTTTTTTTCTATTTTTCTTCTATCCAACCTAAGATAGCATTAAAGTAACAATGTCCACAACTTGATAAGGTTGTCTGATTTTTCTAATGTACCAATGCATCCCTTCTATATTGCAGGACACGCGCTAGCTGGAGCCTCAGTATTAATGAGGCTCTGTGCATTTATTAAAAAGCTGCGATTGTAGTGAATTCAATCTAGCTAACGTTGTCCTTTGGATAAGTTTTGCCTTTCTAAAAAGCACTTTTGTCCTCAATCACTCGCTCTCTGACTGAAACGTGATAAACATTACAATACGGAACCTGAGCTAGGCGTGCCAAAATTTGTTTGGTTATTTATTTCCCTCTTTAGACTTTATTGGCCAATTGGCCAATGATTATTTTGTTATTTTTGTTTGAGGGCACCTACCTGCGGCCTTTGGCACCAACTACAATAATATTATATCAAAAGGGCTATATAGATGAACCTTTCTGTAATTTCTGTCATATTCAAATACTACCAAATTATGCAAATTTTCCCTTATGGTAAAAAACTTAAATTATGCATATTTGAGAGAGAGAAAACACAAATTTTTTTACCTTGGAAACTTAGCTCCAAGAATGTCCTTCTGCCCATATTTTCTCCAGCTATAGCCATCATCCAGAGATCCTCCATGTGCTGTTCCCAAGCACACCTTCACTTGTTCTGTCAACTTTGACATGGTCTTTCTGCACAAATTCAAAGAACCCCAAATTGAAATCAGATCATGAACCTTTTCACTCCATGTTCAAAAGAAACAATAATTTGTAAAAGAGAACTTTTGACATTACCGTTTCTTAAAGACATCTTTGTTCTTAACCTCAGGCTCCATGACCTCACTTTTGGGGCTACTATTTGTGAAAGAACAATCGGAAACCATCATGCTGCTATTCTTGGCCTTACTTTCTCCTACATTAGCCTTGCAATTCAGCATGGCAAGTGCTTTCTTATAGGTGGAAAGTATTTTCTCAATTAGGACTTCATTTGTTTCATGAGAAGATGATGATGAGACTAGATGGTCACAGAGCTGCTTTGCTAGCTCCTTCCCTTGCATTAGCTCATCAATGAGACCAACTTGTTCACACTTCATGTTCTCTTCCATTGGTGAAGATAAACTAATGAAAACAAGAAAGGCTTACACTTTGAATTTGAGTTGCAGCTAAAGCTTTTCTTAGGCTAAAAAATGTGCCACGTTGATTTGTAGAGAACTAGAGATACTTTGGAAGGAAAATGTGTAGGGAAAGGAAGATATAGCATTTATCTAGTGTTGCTGAATTCGTTGGACTCAAACTATTAGCTGATGAAGAACAAGGATTTTTGAAAACTATACGTTAGGAAATTATCCTAGTGGAGTAGGACAAGTGGTGAAATATAATGAAATGCCAAATGGATCATCAATGGGAAATTGGAGGGGAAATTGATGGTGAAGTGGTGAATTATGTTCTGCTAAGTGGAGGGGGGATATAAGAGATTGGTGATAGAGAATGTGGAGGTGTGAATCAAATAGGGAAAATAATGGCTTTCTTAACAAAGAAGGTGAGAGGAAGGGGGGCATTTAAGGGTGAGAAAAGAGAAGGAAAAAGAGGTGGATTTGACTGCCTCAAAAACAAGCGAGTTTTCTACATTTGTGGGTCCCTCAGGATTAAGATTATGGTTTTATCATATCAATTAGAATAATCCATCGTGAGAGAGAAAAAACATGTAAAAGAGAAGAGTTATGATACATCAATATGTTGGTTGAATTATTGACCACTTCAAATAATGTGAAAAGTCCCACATCGACCCATTGGATGGGTAGAGAAAAGCGCCCACACACATGGTGATGTGCACTTCCCCGAGTGAGTGAGCAACAACGCGGAAAAGGGGCTGAAGATTCTTGGATACATCTCATTTTAAATTTTTTCCCAATATTTAACTATCTTTTATATTTTTTTTATTCAACTACAGTAATTAGAACATTTAATTATCTTTTTTCTCTTATAAATTCAATATGTATTATTAACTGAACTATATCTATTGGGTTAATTATTTTATATATCTACTTAGTCTCCAACTCTTTCTCTTTGTTTAATTATGTTTATGTTTGTTAATTGTTGTTAATATCAAATTGCCCTCATTATAGTATATTACTAAATAACAAGGAAACTGACTTAAAGAGTTATCTTAATGGGCAACACTTTCCTTACGTTAATGTTGATAGTTATACAATGTGAGGCCTCCAATCAAAGCTTGGCTTGGTGTCTTGTTCTATACGCGGTATAAGCAGGGTGACAAGTAATTAATTCTTGAGTTAATTTAATATTTAAAGACCCTTTCATACATTTTTTTTATAAGATTCTTTTTTAATTTTTAGATGTATTAATTATTTTTTTTATATTCTTACTTAATTATTTTCTCTTTAAACATTAATAAACAATAATTAATTGAATAGAGAAATAAGAAAATTATAATTTTAGAATAACAGTATAATTAATTGATAAATTTAATATAATTAATTAAATTAACTATTTTTTTAAAAAAGTATGAGTTATTGAAAGGGTCTTAGGACGAAAGAAATATTAAACCTTTGGGGATGGGTAGTATGGTGTCAAATGGGGCTGTATTTATTAATTATTAAAATTTGGGATGAAGTTGTTTTTGATAGCATGCATCTCATCTCATTTATTTTTTTATTTATTTTTATTGACCTTTTAACTTGGGAGTGTGGGATGAAATAAAAACCACTCATATAATTGTGATTTCTGGTTGACAAATTTATCCATGGAACATTGAAAACCCTTGCTTTACTTTTAGTCCAGTACCATTAAAGTCTTACCTAGCAGCCGTACCAATTTCTGAAGGCTAACAAGCATGGTTTTTTAAACAATTTTTTTATATTGGAAGATTTAAATGGAGAAAAAATAAAAGGGGAAAAAATAGAAATGGCGCTAGTTTATGCAGAAAAAGCACTTGCATATATATTAATATGCTTGGTCATTTGATAATGTATTGGCCATGAGGCAAGTTATTCTCACAATTATGCATGTATGATACACAGGGGCGGGGCAAATTTTAGCAAATTTTCTGGGGGCCCTGTTTAATATTTTCCTTTTTTAGAAAAGGGGGCCCTCAATTGGCAATTTAAAAATAAATAAAATGTAAAAGTAGTAAAAATTGTTGTTGGTAGGAATTGAACCTTGGACCTCTTGGTTATTAAAAATAAACATTACCATCTCCTCTAATTTTTAATATTAAATATATGTTGCAGTACTTAATATTTGAGGCCCCTTATTTTTTTGGGCCCTGTGCGGTTGGGCACCTTGCATGGGCCCAGAACCGCCCCTGATGATACATTATGACCCTTTTAATGATGGGTATCACTATCATTCACGTTACGTTATTGCATCAATATGCTAATCATCTATATCTCACCCAGATGTGGCACTTCTACCAATAGGGTGTTTTTTTAAAAAAAAAAAAATTATTCTTTTGAAATAGATTTTAAATTAATATTTGTTTAGGATAAGTTATAACAGGAATTAAAAATTCTAATTTGAAAGTTTAACTTCTATTATAACTTTAATTTCTTTTAAAACATTAAAATCGTAAAATTTATATGACTTATTTTTTAAAAAATATGAATTTAAAATCACAATAATTAGTTTTTTATGACTTTAATATTGTAACAATATTTTTTACCTCTTTAAAGTCGTAAAGTAATTTATTTTATAAAATCATAAACATTTTTTATTTTAATTTATAAAAAGTTAATGTATATTTTATTATTTTATTTAATATTTTTATATTATTTTGATGTGATTTTATTTAA
>PYAF01000437.1:978261-1002497 GCA_007407185.1 Glycine tomentella
TTTTTTTTTTTTTTTTTACCGGGTATCTTCCAACACTGTGAATAAGAAATTAATTTCTTACAATATTAAGATTTTTTTCAAAAGTTAACCTTTTTAATAGATGTTATCTATTGATGCACACTTGAAGATTGAACTCCTAACTATAATTACCGCATCATAAGTTGTTTTTATTATATTGCAAATGAAAGTGATTTGAAACAAATATAAAATTTATTAATTTATTAAGGACTAAAAAGGTATTTTAAAAAATTATTATTTTATTAGATACTCAATACAAAAGAAAAAATTTATCATAATGCAAGACAAAAATTATTAATTTATCAAGAATTTAAAACATATTTTAGTCTAATTAAATTCAATAACTCAAAATGATTCGCATTGAACGCCAGCAGGTCCAAAAATTATATTATGAAATATTCAAGCTGCAAATACGAAGAGCTGTGTGTTATAATTTATAACTGGATGTATAATATCCTTAAGACCCAATTTCTTCAGAATGATTCACGTGATTACTAAATAATTGTACAAGAAATTACCAACAAACTCCATTTGATATTTCTTAAAATGCAAGACATTAATTAGGTTTTCAATATAATATAAATGTTGCAGAGATTTACACAATATAGGCAGCCAACTTGTCACTAATTTTCAATATTAATATAAATTCTGCAAGCGCCGATTATTTTATTAAAGTTTTATGCAGGTTTTTAGAATTTAAAAAGGTATAACGAGGATTAAATATATGTTTTGACCAAAAAAAAAAAACAAGTCAAATGATTAAATTGTTAGTATTTTTTACAATGAGCTGACATTTCTTAAAATGTTATTACATTAAATTTTCAATATAAAATAAATAATGTAGACTTCATTTGCACAAATAGGAAGCCAACTTGCCACTTAATTAAACATACACGATATTTTATTTATGAAAAAAAGTGGTAGAACATACATAATCTACATGTCATTTTGACAAAATACATCGTATAGGACATATTTGGATAAACTTATTTAAAAGCACTTTTAAAATAAAAAAATAAAAAGAAAAAAAAATGAAATGAGTTTCTTCAAAAATAAAAATAAGTTATTCATAATTAATTTTTAAAAGCTCACCAATATACTTTTTCTAAAAGATAAGATGACATTTACAAATGAGTTAATGGAAAGTTCATTTTAACTTATGGAGAAACTCATTTCCTTTTTTTCTTCTTATTTTTTTTCTCTATAAGTGCTTCTACAGAAGTTTAAATCCAAACAGGTCGTAATTAAATTGCATAACTCAAAATGCAGACAACTAAATATTGATCGCCAGCAGGTCTAAAAATTATTTTATGATATGAAGGTCAAGCTGCAAAAATGAAGAGTAATATATATATATATATATATATATATATATATATATATATATATTCCCTAAGCCCCATGTTTTTTTAACTAAAATGATTCACGTGATTAATATTTTCTACAAAATAATAATTGAACAAGAAAATAACCAACAAACTCAAGTTGATATTATTTCTTAAAATGTCATCACATTGAGTTTTCAATATAAATAAATATTATAGATCTATTTACACAAATAGGCAGCCAACTTAATTGCCACCTTATAGAATATGTAGTCGACAATGTACACAGCATGACTCAAAAGAAAAAAACATTGAACACCCGTAGCTCTAGAAGAATATTTTGTAACATAAAAGATTCAAGATGCAAAATCTGCTATTTTCTGTCCCAAAAAAATATTATGCTATTTAAAAAGGTAAAATAATTCTGTAAATTGTCAATATAATTGCATTAATATTTTAAGTATTTTTAATAATTAATTTAAGAAATTTAATTATAACAATGTATTTATACTGAAATAAAAAAATGATGATGGCTATTTAAGAATCCATTACCTTTCATTAAATTATAGAAATAACACACCAAAAATTTTGTACTTTATTTGATTTTTTAACTGTTTTATTTTGTTTTAGAAAGCTAATGATTGATCAAACTTATTTTGAAATACACAGACTACATTAAAGACTTTCAAAATACAGAAATCTATTTAAAAACTAATAAAACTATGAACATATAAAATTTAACCTTTAAAAAGCGATTAATTAATAACACTGTTTTAATTAGTGTGATATGTACATAAATTCAATAACAACAATGACCCTTTCCCATTTCTTTTTCCTTCCTTTTTGATTTTGTCTCTGCAAAGTGCAAAACAGAATATGAATATTGTAGCCACTGGACACTAACCTGCGGCTGTTTAGTCCTAAGTCAATGGTTTGTAATTTCTCGTTGTAGCATTCCAATGTAAACGCGTTGGCTCACTTCAACAACTTATGATTGCAGGGATTTAATTTCTAACCTCTAGAAGACAACGTGGACCATTATTCATTCAGAGAAACTGAGTAAGGAACGAACAAAAAAGAAAAGAAGATCTAATATAATAATAACATCGTACAAAAAAAGATTATCATTCAGATACATTATTGTACGAATTCATAGTCTATTTAACATACACGTATACGTAATACGTGTTTAGTCTTCCGACTTTCAAGATAAGTATTTTATTTCTTATTTTTATAGATTTTTAATTAAATCTTTTAATTTATCATACGTGTAGTGTACGAGATGCTAATAATCGAATCACCTGCAGCTAGCTGACAAAAGCTGATTTTAATATAAGCAGACAAAAAAAAATGAGCACCAGGCCTGAAAAAAGGCAATACTGTATTAAACAAACTTAACGGTTTAATTTAGATATTTAACAGAAGCTACTGCATTTGGCATTAATTAATGTAATAAAATGATCTCTACCTAAAATGTAACAATTAAAAAACTAAGTACAGCACCGAATACGTAAAACAATTGGTATAAAATTATTGCAATTTAATTATTAATATATTGGATAAGGTTCCGTTTAATGCTTGGTTCAAATCTCTAGATGTCGTAAAATGGCCTACTTGAAGTTTAGGATGCTAAAATTTCTAAACTTAATTTATCTCTATAAATATTATATTTATAGATGAATGCAGTAGAATTCAGAGTTTCAGTTTCAGAAGAGAGAAGAGAGGATTCTCGTTTGTGAGTGCAAAAAAGAAAATATTTTTTTGTGAGTGTCTCCAGCATCATCATGTTGTTGAGAGAGTGACTCTGAGAGATTGAGAGCAACTCTTGTCGAGAGCGTTATCACCATTATTATTGATGAGGTTGAGTGTCTCTTGCTGAAGGCAGTTGAGAGTGATTGTAACCATTATTATTGAGAATAATGGAATGTTCTGGACAAGGTCCCATGGTTTTCCTTTTGAAGGTTTTCCCCCATATAAAGCTTTTGTTGGGGTGTTTTTCTCTCCAATCTCTCACGTATCCTTTATTTGATCGTCTTATGTTTTCACATATATTTCACTGTTTGATTGTTGGAAGGTTGAGTCTTGTGACTTCCCAGTATTTATAGTTTGATTGAGATGTTGCTTCCAACAAAAAAGATGATTGTGAATTTAACCCCAACATAATCTCACGTTTAAATTTTGAGAATTTGATTGGACCCGATAGACTAAATTTGTTGCATTAGTGGTAAAAAAAAAAAAGATAGTCACGGATGATATTTTCGTCACTAGTATTAGCGTTACTAAAATTTCAATGACAATGTTGTAAACTTTAATAATTTCAAGGTACATGTACTGTTTTGTTACTATTGTAAGTTTTTTTAGTAAGCATTTACCTATTCTTTCTCTCACATGCAAAAGCCAGTTTTTGCATCATATAATATAGGAAATTCCAGTAAACGAAATTATATGTTTTCTTAAATTCTACTTTCATGATTAAACAATCTTTTTTACCTGTTTTTTTTCTAGATAAACTAATTTGTTAATTGACAGAGCATCATTAAGTTTGTGTTTGAATTGAATTCATCATAATTTTGTAGTGAACTCACCATAATTTTGTTTATTTGTTACTTAAAAAAATAATGAATAACTTTAATTTACTATCAATCCAAACACACTAGGAATTTGTCTCCAAAGGATAAAAGCAATTTGGACAAAAAAATCACTTTTCGAAGCACCATTTTGGCCTAGGTGCCAATACTTAGGAGATTATTTTGCATATGCTAGTAACAAGAAAGCTGGACCTAAATTTATAAAGATTAATTGTGGATGTTTTTTTAGCAAGCCAATGAATATCAACCTCACCTAATAAAATAAGATTTAGTTGTCATTACTTTTTAAGTGCTAAATCAAAAACATCACTCACATATTCATTTGATCTCGTGCTTTCTTCCTCACATTTTTTTTAAAATTTAAAAGTCATACGACTACAATCATCTTTAGTAAGCAATGACCAAGTAATCGCTTGAATCTCTATATAATCACCCTTTTCCCTCACTCTACAACATCTCCCATCCCTTTTCTTTACCTCTTCCCATTCTCCATTACCCCTTTTTTCTCCCTCTCCCTTGTTGATGGTTGTTTATGGTGATTGCTCTGCTTGTGGGAACGATGGCTTGTTATGCAGTGACTCACAGTAAAAGTGGTTTAATGGTTAATGGCTCGGCTCAAGAGTGGTGGTTTGAGGGGAAATTAAGTGTTTATCTTTTTGGTTTAGTTTTCATAAATTTACGTCATTTTGAGTGACGATTTAAGCAATGTTATTAAGTGTCAATGTCTTTTGTCTTACATAAAATTTTATGACAACCATCTAATTGACGCTTAACCAACACTAAAAACGATTATGGTGATAACTTTTAACATCAGTTTTTGGATTGGCTTTAAAACCATGGTGGAGCATGATGAGGTGGGTCATACTTCATTGACCAAAACTTTTAATTGATTTTTGTCTAATTTACTCTCACATTAATACCCTAATGCATATGCTTGCAATTTGTTGATTTAAAAGTATAATCAAAAGTCTTGTTATATTTATTTAATTTCCATATTTTTATAAGGGATATGCATTCTATTTCAAAAGTTAACATATTATACATATATTTTCTTAACTTAGTATTTATCATAAAGTGAAAAAATCATGAAATATCTACTTATGTTTAGTCTTAAATTCACTTTTGGTCCTTGTAAATGTACGGTTGTGCAATTTTGATCCTCTAAAACAGATTTAAGCCTTACTTTTAATATGTTAATATAAATGTCCACATAGTTATTTATAATAGAAAGTATACATATAAACATATTCAAACCCATTATGATAATTATATACTAAAAAACAATTTTGATTTAAAGAATCCAAATAACATTATCTTGAAAAAACAGTTTTCTAATATTTGTTATTTAAACAAAAAATAATGTTACTTCATAATCAATTTTAATCATAATTATATAGAATTAATTTCATTCAAAATCAATTTTATCATCATTCATTCAAACTTATACTTAGCCATTAGGAATAGCTTTTAGCCTTGCTTATTGATGATTTTCTTATAATATTCTCCTCCAAACACGGACACACAAAAGGAATAATGTAAAGTTTGCTTCTCCATCCTCCATTCTTCTAGATCTAGACTCTCTCTAAATCGTCACAAATACCACAAGTTTGCTGTTAAAGTCCTTCTATTTCTAACATAAATTTCTTCTACCTTCCATAATTTGCCGGGTACTACCTTTGTCTATGGCTCATTTAACTTTCGGACTAACTGGGAAATATTGAGATCGATGATTCCGAAGATCTTCTTTATTCCGTTGTCTTAGTCTAACCTTTAATAACTTGAGTTTCTCACAAATTAATCGTAAGATTTTCAATCTGTTTACTTGGGAAACTTCAATACGTTAATGTTTGAAAAGTTATTTCTCACTCGATCGACTTTTGATTATATTTAAATTTGTGTGTTTATCTCAATTTTATGAGATGAGATAATGCATTTATAAATCATATCTATTTATAGATACTACTTTTCGTTTTTGGAATTTTATATTTAGTTTTTTCACGCTTTGTTTTGTCGAACTATGAAATGTTATTTAATTAATAAGAAAATTCAACGATCAGATAATTTAAGTAACCAACTTTAGTTATTATTATTTAAAAGACTTCATTATCAATTTTATTCTCAAATTATTTTAAAAAATTTAATTTATCTCTCAAATTCTTAAAAGATATCTTTCCGTCCAATCAGACTGACTTGTTAAGATGAAAATTTTCAATGATTTTTTTTTGTTTACGATTAATGATGATTTTAACCATTATTATATTTATCATTTTTAAAATTTTTTCATATTTGATTTCCTTTTCCTAACCTTGTTCATGCCTCTTCCTCTTCTTTCAGATCCAACGTGGCACCCTCTTCCTTCCCCCACATGCCCTTCCATCACCTGTCACCTCAACACCAATTCCCTTCCTCTTCCTCCTTCTTGCAGCTGCCATCACCACCATCACCATCACCAGAAGAGCTGGTTCGCAAAGAAGATTTGCAAGTTCATGAACCTGTTTTGAAAGAAGGGAAATAAGAGCAAGATAGGAAGAGGGAACCAGATCTAAAATTCTTAAAAGAATAATAAATATAACTATCATTGTTAGTAAATAAAAAATTCATGTGTAATCCTATATCAGTTTAATTGAACGAAAAAGATTAAAATGATAATTTTTAAAAAATTTAAAGATTAAATTAAAATTTTAAAAAACTACAAATTTAAATTAAATCTTTTAAAATAATTTAAGGACCATATTATAACAGCTTTTTTTAAATAGTCTCATCAATATTTTTTAAAGCTTGAATTTAAACCAATCATCTTAATAATAAATTAACTTTGAGTAATGAAGGAAAATATTACTAGCACCTTTTTGTTCCTTGATTGTGATGGCGATTTGATTATCAATGACGCAACAGATCCATATTCGATATGAAAGAAAATCGTGGAATTCATTCAAACAAATTTTTGGAAGGATATTATCTGACAATGAGACCCAAAATAGCTCCTCAACGCGTCCCAATTTGGTGAACATTATTAATAATATTCACATATCTTTTCCTTGATGTGAATGGTACGAAGCTGTTCACAACAATAATAATATAATACCAAGACAGGGTTGCAAATTTTCCACAACGAAATTACTAGGTTGTTTTGTGGAAAGTGATAGCGGGAACACTATTCTAGTAGGTCATGTTATCAAAGATTCTTTCGCTTCTTTTCCTTTTGATCAAACTCAAACCTAAACTTTGTCTTTTGGACCTTGAAACGTTGTCTTTTACTTCATATCATATGGTTTCTCAATTGACACCCTTTCTTTTCTAACTTTTACTTTTTTTCCCTTACATTATTTTCTTTTGGGAACAATTATATTCGAGGTACAGTTAAATATTTATGGCATGTTTGCTTTCGCGTTATATTTCCGGGATCCGCATCTTTCGGATGCGTTTAATATTAGCTTTTGTGTCATTTTAGTGGATTTGACGTGAAAATATGCATGTGTGCACGTTGTTGTAGCTAATTCAAACTCACACTTGATGTAAGTATATCTTCTAATAAAAATTCAAAGTTTGATTTATCAACATTTAAGATGAGATATAAAAAAAGTGAAACATGAAATCAACAAAACTAAAATATTATTACTTTCAACTTTGTTTTATTTATTAAGTGGATTGAAGACGATATATTGTTTATGTCACAATGATCACCACACCCAATCGAGTAATCAACTAAAATTTATTGTATTACCGATATCAAAGACGCATCATTGCGTTGCTCTAAAAGATTAGTCTCTTGAGTCTTCCACTAAAACTAATATCATTAATTATTTTTAGGTTTTTTTTAAGTTTATTGTTTGTTTATAGGGTTAAATTAACCGGAGGGACAAAAAGTTAAATGAAAAATAATCTATAAACTTTAGGAAAGCCTTAGACACATAAAGAATCAAACAAGTACACACGTGTTTGAACATGTCCCATAGTCCAACAAGTTGAAAATTTCAAAAGATTGGTGTATGTAGAAGTGAGAAAGAATGGGTTCGAATTAATGGTTTTTAGTCATTTCCTTGCATTTCTTGAAATTTTGTATTTTCATATACTTCTCTATCTGCTAATAAATGATCGGAAAATTTTATCACGTATTATGCTAAACGATTCAATTAACATTTAACATGTGCCGACTATCGATGACATATCAATAAATTGGTTTTCATGTGAAAATAATTATTTATTATGTCCATATAGAGACTTGCATTCTTTTATCAACCCCGTCGTGTTTATTTTTTTCAAGAATTTGTGGAACTGTTTTTTTAAAGTACGATTAAACTTTTTAAAATAAATAAAAAAGGTGTATTTAATTTGATTTTTGTAATGTAAATTAATAAATATGTTTTGTTAGAAGTAAAGTAAATAAATGTGCAAAATGAAAAAAAAATGTGTATATATTATTAATTAGGCCAAACGAGAGATTAATTTCTTTTCGGTTGTAGTCTATCTCTCCCAATGCAAACAAGATTATTGCTAAATTTTCCATAGAGCACTGTGTATTGTAAACAAAATATTATATATCAAGTATTGTAAACAAAATTTGGTTTCACACACAAAAAAATGATATTTTTTATATATCAACAAATATTTAATTTGTTAACTTTGTTAGAAATATCATATATACTTTGTAAGAATGCAAATAAAAATATATATACTATAAAGTAATAAAACATTTGAAATGTTAAAAACTACCATATGTACAAAATAAATTCATTTCCTATTTTTCTATGTTGTTTTGCTTCTCATATATATCATTGTTTAAATTGTAATATAAACTGTGATATACTTCTATATATGTGCAGACAACTAAAAGTGAGATAAGGTTTTAATAAATGTCTTTTTTCCTTTGCTGTTCAGAAGAAAAAACAAGCAAATAAGGTTTTGATTTTAGAATATTACATATTTACATTTCCGTTTCCTAACTTTAATGTTTTTAAAAATAAAAGATAACAACAAAGGGAAGACGTACTGGGCACTACAAAGTATGCTGATCCTGATTGACATTTGACATGGAAGTCATCACCAAGTATCTCCAACAAATTAAATAATTTGACTACTTAAACCATGTGACCATTTCTGTTCCAGTAAAGGTACGTGCTTAACTAAGAGAATATTGCTTTATCATTATCACATAATAATACTAATAAATTTACCTTTACGGGTACCTTTTTTTTAATGTAAGGTACTCTTTTTCGTATATTTATGAGTTGTTATTATTATATATTTTCTTTTTAATATCATTTTTACTTTTTTTTATCATATCATTTATTATATCTATTATTTTTTATCTTATTTTTTTAAAATCTCTTTCTTTCATACCCAATATGTACAGTAATCATTTTCCAATAAATATTAGAGTAAGAGAATACATTCATAATAGTTACATTAATATAATAATACTTTTCCAATTCATATATAATGTTTTTTTTAAAAAGGAAATCATATATAATGTTAATATGTTACTATGGTGTCCAACAAATATCATATAATATAATAATACTTTTTTCCTACTCTCGCAGGAATTATTTTTTAGTAAACTACCAAACTCGTAGGTGTAATATTACTCGAAATTGCATTAACATGTAATTAAGGTGGGATGGGTGATGTTACTTGATTAAGTTACACGTTTAAGCCTTATCTATAAAATTTTACATTAATGTTGTACCAAACTAATTTAGTACATTAACCGATTGTCTGTTCACATTGGTTCAACCACATTTTAGGCCAGTTCAAACATGAATGCATTGATTTAGTTAGTTGCATAATTGATCCATAACTTATTACATCCAATTACAATATCTAATTGCATTTTATGGTATATTAATTTTTTAAAAAAATTATGTGATCTCTAAAAGGCATTACACATTAGAATGATTCAAAAATAACATTTAAAATAAGTAGTGTGTGGCTCTTTTGGAAATGGACCCACAGCTTGATTTGTTCACTTACAAGGGCGAGAGAGCATGTTTAACGACATTGGACTTTATGGAAGATAAGGGGGCATTTTTGTAACAGAATGGATTAATGTCAATGATATGTCTTGAAACTTGAAAGCAATAAATATGAATTAAAGTCGATGTATAATGTATTATACTGTAAATGTTTCATACTTACATGGAAGATGTATACACTTTTAGCATAATTTTGAGCATCAAACATTTGATGATATTTGCTCATCATGAGTTTCAAGGTTTTATAAAGATGCGAAAGTACTTTATTTATATATCTATTTATTCGAAGTTTATACCCTTTGATTTCATGGAATTTAATTTGTTTTTTTCAATTTTAAATTGATTTTTAAATTAGATGAAAGGGTTATAGCATGAAGAGCTATCATTAGAAATTTAACACTCTTTTATTTTGCCATTTTTTTTCTAACCTTACCAAATCAAGACGTTGCTGGGACGCAATTCTTAAATATCAACTATCGAACTCAGGATTAATAGAAAATTTGGAAGATTAGATTATTATTTTTTGACTAAAAGATTAGAAAATTTTAGAAGACTGTAATTACGATTTATTATTGTATTGTGATAAAAACATAAGCATGGGCCTCTAATTAGTTAGACGTTAGATCGAACATTAACAACATTGTTGGACCCTCAATGTTGGGTTTTTGAAGCTCTATTTCATTAGAGGGAGTTACTGTTGACCTCATTAAAATTGCTCTTGTTATTTACTAAGGGATTGAGACTTTTTTATTTCAAAAATATCCTCTCCATGGAATCATAATTTGTTGAACAAAATGCACCATGAAATCATGGTTCTATTATGCACCATTTTTTGTCCATCTTAGCACAACCGAATCGTGATTCCGTTATTATATTTTGCAACACCCCCCTTAACATATCGGAATCACGATTTTGTGCACCCAAATATCCATGTGAAAATGAGATTCCTTTATGGCAAAGGAGTGTGGAATGATGGATGTGCACGACGACTTAGTGATGGTAGCGACGGATGGTAGTGCGATGTGGAGGAGATGGGATAGTGTGGTGACACAACGCAGAAGTGATCGATGATGATGATGATGGTTGCGCGAATATGAAAAGGGAGGGTGGAGTTGCAGGGGATTGGGTGAGAAGAAGGTGGGGGACGCAAGGAGTAGGTGAGATGATGGAGGAAGAGGGAGGGGCAAAATAGACTTTTTCATGGGAGGTTGGACCAATATCAAAGTAAGTTGAGACCAATAACATTTCCCTTCATTAGATTTGACAAGGAAATGCATATCAAGATTTGAAGATTTTTTATTAACAAAATAATTATAACTTTATTGGCTTTATTCTTTTTTGTACTTTGGATTTATTGTTTCCCACGTCGTAGTATTATTTACTTTTGTTTAGAAAAATGATCTTTTTTAGTATAGAATTAAAGTGAGATAATTTCTTTTCTTTTAATTTTATGATAATATTTTAATATGCGTATGTACAAAAGTGATAAAAATGATTATATAAATATTAATTAAATAGTGTTAATTATTTAGAAAAACAGTTATGTATACTTTTTTGCATTTTTTGTCATCTGATTATGACAAAATGATAGTAAGCATGCTTGCCATTGGCCTATATTTGGTCAGCCTTATATCCATGAACTTATGATGTTAATGTGACTTCTTACACACAAGTATTCCTCATACTTTATGATACTAATTTGAATACTACAACTTGTTTTTTTTTAACAACACGGTCAAACTAAATTTCTTCCAATAATAAACGAATATGAATAATATCGCATAACGCTTTTCAATTATAATACATTTTTGTCTTTGACCTGGAATGTCATTCACTCTCCCGAACAACTTGACTTTAAGTCATTTAAATTTACAGTGCACTTTCATTACGACCAATCACTGTTAGTTTCAATTACGCGTTTCCACTGGTCTGATTTCAGAAAAAGAAAAATGAAATTATTACAAATAAATGAGGAAGAAATTGTAAGCCTTGACGTTTTTGTGGACCCTTGAATTCCTTCTACCATGGAAAGTTAACATGAATGGCAATAATGTTGGAATATTTCATTGCTACAATGTTACACTATTACCTCACTCATCAATTTAAAGTTATAGTAGCAACCATTCTATAATGGTCGTTTCACCTACAAAGATATAACCATTGACATACATTAGTTAGTGTCTAGTTCCTAACATTTAATATCAAATAATCACTGCAATTTGAGTGCTGGGTACAGAAGCAACAATGCCTCCTTCATTGAAATCCCCTGTACTCTTTAGTCCCCCTACTGTGTGAAGTTTTACAAACAAAACCAATGGTCTTCTACTAGATTGTCCACTCACCAAGGCCTTCCTATTCCTCCAAGCCTCCGGGCCAACTCAATGTCCTTTTTCACTTAGGGAACAAACAGGAAAAACAAATGGAACATATATTGGTGAGGTTACTGAAAGAGAACACAAAAATATTCACAATGGAAAAGCATAAACCAATTAATAAACAACAAGAATGATCTTTGCATAATCATAATTATCAATCTAAAATTGTGGTTGCTATTGAAAACTGCTCTGCTTTTTGAATTCCATAGCGATCTAGGGCCTCTGCTCTGCTACTACACTATAGTATGTTCAACTATTCTGTTCATTTAAATTTAGCTACTGAGATCCATCAAGAACAGTATGACACCGGCTCCCCTACCAAAAGGCAGCTTGGCTTAAAAATGATTTTTTTTTCTATTCCTAAAAAATGTTGATCACTATCTTTAATTGCCTTCTGGCTGCTGCAACCCTTTACATGACTAGAGGTAACAAACAGTCTACAATGCACATTTATCACTTTCTGAATTCAGCAGATGTAGCATTTTTTATAAATGGTCACACACACCAATAAAAGGATGGGAGTGAATGGACATGACAAGTCAGAACTCAAAGTGAATTTGTCATACATGTTTTTATAAAAATATAAAAATTTTCCCAACCACTACACTACCACGAGTTTTTTCATCTAGAATTTACTGCATCCCCCAAAGAAAATTCCATCACACAGATTATAGAATATTCTTTTGAATGCAATTAATTAATAACGTAATAAAATAATCAATTTTTTCTGTAACAGAGAAAAAAAAATACATTCATCCATCAATAAAAGCAGCATAATAGAATTTATGGAAGATAAATTCATGGATGATTTGATGATCAACGAAAGGTGAATCTAGTAAAGAATTTAAAAAATTATATCAACTTACTAAGAGTAACACGCCTTGCATGAATTGCACAGAGCATTCCATCTTCAAACAAGTGAACCAGATATTCCTCAGCTGCCTGCGGTATGGGTATATAAAAATCCAAAAGAATGGTCATGTTTTATAAGAAATACGGTTATAAATTACACAACAGGTGAAAATAAATAAATGATTCTAAAGCAACAACAAGCATTTTCAAAAATATCACAAAACAGCAGCGCTATTGACAAGGACTTGGTAAAAGGCATCCATAAAAAACATCAGAGATGTAAATGTAGCAACTGGTGAGACACATTAAAGGGGTGGATAAGAGTCCATTTGGATGAGGGGTAATTTCTGAGAGGGACGGAGGAGTAAAGTACAGGTCAGGAGTAGAGCTCCCTGCTTGGGAGTCAAAAATTTATGGAAGAGAAGGTAATTGAGAGGGAGCCACTTAAACTCTACTCCCCCCCACCCCCCAAAACAAAAAAAAAAACTTAGGAGTTGATGAAGGGAAATGGATTTTATTTTCAAATCGACATACTTAAAATAACATTGGAAATTTACACTTATAAACCTTTACCTTCCCTTTCCTCCCTCATTAATAATAATCCAAACATAGGGATGGCAAATCCTTTTCATTCCATACTCTAGTTCGATTTTATAATATCCCCTTCCATTCCAAACATAGCTAAGTTGTTGAAAATGTTAGAGCAGCAAGACAAACCTCACACAGTATAACAGAAACTATGAACTACTGATGATGAGGGTGATGATCGAGAGAGAGGAAGGAAGAGAGAATAATAGTTTGTATTAATTTTTCTAACACAAGGTATCAAAAGCTTACACTTAACAATGCACATGCCACCTATTTATAAGGCATGTTGGTTATAACAAACTTAGCCAACTAACTACCTAACTAACAGAATTAACTACCATATGAATAATCTAACTTCAACAGAAAAAGTATTCTGAAATTGATTACATGAATGGAATAATAAGAGAATAGAAGCATTACTTGCTATCTAAAGAAGCATGTGTTGCAATACTGTGTGTGTGTGCTGCACAACTCTAGTGGTAGCAAAATAAAGTTCACATTCTTAAATGGTTCAAAAACAGTCAACATTCTTCATGAGAATTTGATCTCAATTAATAATCACCCTTGGAGATAACTTAGTTGGAAGAGCTGAGACATGCAAGGAAAGTGCAAGGGAACAGGTTTAAACCCTGCAATACACTCTGCAACCTTTTCCACTCCCCCTCCCTTTTGGAGCTACCCATAACCTTTCCCTCTATATACTAAAGAAAGAAAAAAATTCCAGGTATGCCTGTCAAATTCGTAAGGACTTATGAAATACAATTGTAAGGTCCTTGCATAATTGATATATTAATATTGTAATATGAATTAAAAGTTAACAATACAGCCTTCTAAGAAAACATATATCACTTGGAAGTCTGATGGAACACCTCTTAAGAAATAGACAAGTTAATATTATTCTCATTTCACTAAGACTGCAGATAAGTAAAGCATATTGTGTTATACTAAAATATTGAATGTCTAAAATCTCAATTTTCAATAATCAATGGGTTCTTCTCTATGCAGATTTGGTAATATCTGACCGAGTTTCAATCATTACATAATCATGTAAAACATACAAATAAAAATAAACAGACAAAAAAAGTGGATGACAATAACACTAAGTATGAAAATTTAAAAAGTTCGACCAGGAGCAAATTGAAACAAGCCACGTTTACATTATAATTAGATGAATTGCAAATTTGCAACAAGCACCCTAGTGATAACTCAAATGAGCATGGAAAAAGTTGCATACCTCCTGAAGTGCTACCACAGCTTCAGGTGTCCAACGAGACACCTCCGTAGAGAATTGATTTGTAATCTGTTTGACCTATAGCCAAAAGTAAAAATATTACCAAAACAGCAAGAACAAATTTCTCACAAGATTTAGTTCAGCCAAATCAAATCATAATTCGATACAGAGCATGTTTTTCAAGCACTTTCATCAGTGAATAAATAAAACAGCAACCAAACTATGATGCTCATTTTTACGCCTAAGTTTACATCAAATAGTGTTAGAGTGATAGAAGCTGAAAATGAAGAATTATGAAAAGGGAAAAATTCAGATGAAACTCCTTAGATGCTTTTAGAGTTGTTCTTCAATTAGAATTGATGTTTCATCGCAGTAACCTACACTAACATTTAATGCAAACCTTTATTATGCATATTATTGAGGTGAAAATTCAATGTAATTGAATAACATCACCAAAAGTACCCAAAAGACTGTATCCAAGTTTTGTCCTTATAAAAACCAGATTTTGACCTTTAATTACAGTTTCAGCTATTGGTAGCTGTGGTGAATACATGATGAAGGAGAGAACTAATTCTGCTAACTGTCTAGCAAATATAACTAGCATCTACTTATTAACTAAACTGCCTAATTTAACTAGTGTGTTTGCATATCCATTCCATCCAATGTAACACCAACCCAACACCTCTTTTACTTTTATGCTTTGGCATTGTAATATGTAAAACTTCCATTCTACACCAATCAAACAGTTTTCCAAACACCCCTAAGCATTAGTAGTAAAAGATAGATAGACAGCTGTAACAAATTTTTTCTGGTAAAATTGGCAAAGTTTAGAGTAAAATCTAAGCAAGAGCAATGCAGCATACCCAAAATCAACACTACATTATCATTATTATTATCATTCCGAGTACAAGCAAACACAAAATCGGATATTTCACTTGAGAGCAAAATGTTGATGGTTGCAGAAAAACTCACACATCTGATAAAGGGAGCAGCCGGGATCAGAAGATCACAACTCCTCTGAAAATGCCGAATCTCACGAAGCGCCACAGTTCCCGGCCTATTGCGCCTCTTCTTCCTTCCCTGAGCCTCAGGCTCTGTTTTTTTTTTTTTTTTTTTTTTTAAATAAACATTAAAACACCACAATTAAGCACATAATTATTACAACCACAAGACAAAACAAACTCAGAATGCGGCTTTTCGAGAAACTACTTACCGTGCTGCGGCTCCTCTTGTTGAGCTCTCCTCCTCTCTCTAGTTGCAGGCTTTGCAGATTCGGAAAAGAAAGGTCAAATTAGGGATTTCGTAAACCAAAACATAAAAAAAAAAAAAAAAATAGAGAATGAGTTACCGATTGGGATTGTGGTGGTGGCTGCGTGGAAGTGGATGCGCGTGGCGCTTGCTTTTTAGCTGCGAATTTGCATAGCGAAGAAAATGAGGGTTTCATTTGTGAAGTGAAAAAAATGAGAGTGAAGTGATGAATTTTCAGACATACCGGATTTGCGAGAAGCTGGCGTGTGCTTCACTCTCGCCATGGAATTCAACGAACCTTCACTCTTCGGATTTGGTTTTCGGTTTCGCTTTTTGCATTTTTCTTTTCTTTTCTTCTTCTTTTTCCCTCTCTGTCTCTTCGTATTGGATTCGGTACTTTTCACTATTGGTTTCTGAATTTTCAAAATGAAGCGGTTTGCCTCCATTTTCCCAAACTATTGGTTTTGTGTGAAAAATGTTTTACTACTTAGTTTAATTTTGGTAAATTATTGATGTAAACAAATTTATGCAGTAAATTAATTAAAAATTACATGACCTCTAAAAGAAATTAAAAATTATATGAACTTTAATGTAATTATTATAGTATAAAAATATTTATATTACTATTGTATTTTGATTAAATTCTTTATTTTTTTGGATAATATTTTTAATTATTTTGACTTTTTTTATATTATAAGTGGAGATGTTAACGGTAAACAAAATACATGTTAAAATCGTTTTTTTTACTGCAAAATTGTGTTTTCCTTCTTTCGTTATATAAGAGAAATAATATTATGGTTAAAAAAAATATATGTAAATAATATTATTATTTGAAAATGAAAAATCTTTGAGAAAAAAATTCATTCCATAAGGCTCTTGGTTTTGGATCATCCTATGATATTTAATACAAAATATTTATTAATTTTATTGATGATTATCTCTATTAAAAAAACTTAGATGATTACATTTATGCATTTAGCAAACCCCAACAAAGACGGTTTAAGCTGCCACTGACATTGCCTTAACAAAAATCTGTCCAACACTAAACCTTACAACAAGAGCAAAGAAATAACAATACATTATACACTTCCATTTAATTTTAGATTGTCATGATTATTAACTATTTAACTTCTTTAATAGTTGTTTTAAAATTTACACCTAAACTGATTCATAATTGATTAACAGTGTGCAAAGTTTTCCACTATCAGTGTATTTAAATTAAATCCACCTATTCACCCCAAAAAAATCCTATCTTATATTGATATTTTCAGAAAAGTCTAACATCAGCTCTTTTCTTTTCATTTTGTTTTCCGGGGGCTAACAAGCCTGACATAAGCTATTATATTTCACAATTGCAAAGTCAATTTGAGTTGATGAATCAATACAAAGCAGAATTTCATACATAAACCTTATTTGCTTACTCCAAAACTGACAGATTGAATGTTATGCTAAATCTCAAAATAACTACAATGTTAACTGGACACCTACCTCTACAACACATCCATCAATTACAAAAGTGTACCGAGTAGCACAAGTGGTAGGATAATCATAACAAACTTTAAAATTATACAACTTATGTCACGGATCTTATCTGCAAATTAAGATGCATGACTTTTTCTGATAGGATTATAGGTTTGTATTGTACACCTCTTGATACATGCTGGATATTTGGACAATCCATTTGCCTTCTATGGAATTCTGTTCAAGATTAAAAGAAGTGAAGGTCTAGGGCTGTGAAGGGGTCGGAGATGTTGGAGGCTTGAAATCTGGATACTGCAATTCAAGAAAAGAACATAAACGAAAAAAGGAAAGAAGTATTGAATCAGGAACATGCAGTTTAAACAGAGAATATAGTCTTCATAAATTAAATATCAATTTATTAATTTTTTAAAAAAATTATGAAATATAATGTTTCCTCTCACATGCAACTTCACATTCTTCCCAAACTTCATTCAATATTTCAGTCCTTTCTTGGGCAGAAGGACCTCACAAATGAGGTTTATTTGTGATTACAAAATGCAGTGTGACATTTGATATTGATTAAAGAGATTCTATTAAATGGAATCATAATGACACTGGAAGAAAAATAGGAGTGCTAATCACACACTCTTTAATACACTAATTCTATCAAACTCATGTATTAGAAACTACATATTACAAGTGAAACTCGTTAAATAAGAAGTGAAATCCACCAAATAATTTTGTGATTTTCAATAAATTTCAATCATTAATAATGTGTTCAAAAGAGTGATATGGAAAATATTTTACTAGCATTTCTTAAAAACGAATATATATGGAAAGAAAAGTTCCAAGAAAATTGGCCACAACACAAGCATGACTAATCAGCACAAAAAGTGAAAAAATCATAGAGAAAGGAAATTAAGACAATACATATGGGTATGGTGAAAGTGGCCTTGGTTGCGCAGGAAGTGATTCTTCTGCCTTCACTTCAGTTTTGGGCACTGAGTTTACTTCAGGAGCTACTGCATCCGCTTTGGGCTCAGGAGTAGCTACTGCATTCTGTACAGTGCTATCAGCTGTAGCAAGCTCTGAACTTTTCTCTTCTGGAGCAGGAAGAGCCTTATTATTGGTAGAGGATGGTAGAAGAGCCTTTCCAATATCCTAGTGTTCCCAGCAATTTCATTCAAAGAGAAAAGGGTCAGAGCAAGAGTGATAAAAAAGTTCACAAATCATATATAAGGTAAATTTTTAGAAACAGATATAATATCTCTCAATTAAAATTTAAAATATATGCTCCAAAATGCATCATATCACAATTACAGCTAATTTATTTGGATGTAGATCAAGAAAAATATTAAGTACCTTTATGTCATCAACAAGTTCTTTAGGGGCAACCTTGGTGTTCAAGAACTCATCAAGTTGTTTCACGGTTAGTTTTCGGTCCTGCCATCAAATAAACTGAAATTAATATATATATAAAAAAAATGTGAGCTTGAGACTTTACCCATATAAATGACAATAAACCAGAACAAAGGGCATGATGACCAATGAGACTGGGTTAATTGTCATGCAACAGTCAGCCTCGGTTGTCAACAAATGCCATATTGTACAAATTCTGGAGTGTGCAACTAACCTAATAATTTATTCTAGAGTATATTATACTCCCCTCCCACAAGAGAGGTTTAAACTACACCACAGACTCCTTCTTTCTCTCCTGCATGAGATCTTGACTATTGGGGATATTTTTTAGAAAAGAAGACAAAAGGTAGTTGACTTGCTTTAATTTTGATTTATAAGATTTTCCATTAAAAAATGAGTCTTTATGTCACGTTACAGAGGACCTCGTTTCAAAAAAATACGCCGTCTGGGGTCTTTACCAGGACTAACTAGTAAAAGACCAACAGTCAAAAGCAAACTTAGAAATCAATCGTGCTCCAGTAAAAAATCTCATTATCGTATTTGTTTACCCTACCCCTCTTATTTTAATATAAACAAATATCTTAGGGTTAATTTTTTCTCTTATGACTTTCAACATTATCAGCAACTCCTTTTGAATTCTTGCTATGAACTTTGAAACTTTAGAAGATGAATAATGATTCCAAGTGAAGTTTCAAAGCTGATAGTATGAGAATTGAAAATATCATTACATTTATTAAAGTCCAAATATTGATAATACAATGTTCAGAATTAATTATCGGTTACCTTCAAAGTTAAAGAAAAAAGAAAAGTACTCGTAAAAAGTTCATTCATAGTTTCTCACCACTATTAATAGACTAGTTCACATTAAATAGACTAAAGTGTGACTTATACTAATATCTCAGGAGAACAGGGAGGAGTTTTTTAAATAAGGAGGGGAAGAATGTAATTTAAGCATCTCTCAAGGGAGAAAAGTGTATTTTACTTTATATTCTAACTTCTTCAGTCATCACTACCCACTTTGGTGGATGTTCATAGAATACAACTATGTTATGTGAAATGAAAATTACCCAAAAGGGCAATACTACAGGCTATAGCTTTGCATGCTCTAGCAACAATTCTCAAAACTAATCCATTAGAGAAAATGTTCTTCATTAAGATTGGTTTTTGAACATGGGAATCTTGATTCACATGACCTATGGAAAACCATCTGTTAATAGCAATCAACATTGTTGACAATCATCATACATCCATTGGAGTAACAGAATATTCAAACATCTATCCCATTTCCATCACCAAAAATCAAAATTACACTACTAACAAAACTTAAAAGTAACAATAATTTGATAACTTAGGAGAACCACATCATAAAAGCTAGCCATTGCAATTGGGAGTACCCCAGGAATTATAAACCTCACACTTCCGATGTGGTACTCAAGTCCCATAACTAGAACTTGGATCCTAACATCTTTGATGCCCACACGGGCTAGCTATGGCTAAGCACTTGCCCTTTGACTAGTCCCAAGCAATGTAGTTTGTAACTGAGAGACGTGGTGGAAAACTCTAACATCAATTGATAAGATTCTTGGGAGAATCACACTAAAAATGTTAACTGTTACAGTTGGAGATTCCAAGCCCTTGTAAACCCCACACTATGATCCCAAGCTTATAATGTTGGACTACAATTGCATCTGGGATCACAAACTGACAGATTAAAATTGTTGGACTGAATGGAAAAACCCTCATACATTCTTCTTTCAGCAATAGAGGGAGACTGGTTTCTCAACCTCAAATGTACCTTGGCCCTTGCTCTTGCTCTCTCTTTCTCCCTCTCTCTTACATGTAGTTAAAAACACTAAAATGGCTCTTCTCTGATTGATGTAACTAATTCAATTCATGAGCATATCTCTCTTTTACTTACATTTTGATGACATCATTAAAAAAAAAACGAACATATTCTCCATTCATTGAAGAGAAATATCTGATGTTTGATGTTTGATTTTTATATAATGTCTCAATAAACTCAACAGAAGGGCATATTGTAAAATTAAAGCACGGACATGCAACAAAAGGATGGTTGCCGAATAGAGGTAAGGGAGAATTATTCAAGAAATTGATGATAATAAACAACAAAAATGGAAAAACCATGCATCTTGCTTTGAAAAATTTGCCTACCTCAGCAAACAAAAGCTTCTTGCTTGCAAACTGAATGAGCGCAGCTGATCCTACAACTTGGAGGATTGATTCTATCTACAAACAGAAAAAACACCATGAAAATGAAATTTATGTCAGTGGAGTCACATCATAATGGATTATTGCTTTTTCAGAAGAAGGGAATAAATTGTAAGTAATAACTCATCAGATCAACCTCAGAAAAAGCTAATAGACTAAGTCCAGCAGTGGCTGCAGCAATCCCAAGAATGACTGCCCCGCCATCAGAGGTATCCTGAAACAAACCTCCATTAATTAGAAAGACATAGAAATGCTCAAACAAGATCATTAACAAAATCTGTTTATGTTAAAAGCAAGCATGTGTAAATGGATCAATCACCAGATTCTTGAAAAAACAATATCTCATTCTCATATTTAACTTTTCTGATGAGCAAGTCCAGTTAATAATTCATTCTAAATTTTTCCTGATTGGTCAGTTTCCTTTATTGCTACCGAAATTACTCAATTTGAGAGGGCAAACATTTAAATTTAACAGAACGAAAATGCCAACTATTTTACAATCTGATAACCAATAGTAGCAGTTTGCAAGTGCGTCAGCATTGAAATAAGAAATGCAATTAGACAAATCCCATATACTTACTCCTATTGCTTCAGATATAGCATCTGTCAGATTGTCCAAACTCAATGTTTTCCGTGGTGCTATCCAAGGAAGACCACTACTCTGCAGAATTCCAGCCAATGTCAGTATACTAATCAATAGGAAAAAAAAGTTGGTATTTAAAATGCAAATATTAGAAATATGATTAGAAAAATGGAAGGGAAGAGGAAATACCTGCCATCCTCGCGGTCCTCCTGCACCATCCTTAATTGCATAAGCTGCTTTAAATCCATTAATGGTAACCAACTCTGCAACCAGTTCAGAGTTCCCATCAAATCTGGCTTCCATCACAAGTTCACTCAATCAGATTCAAGAATATTCTCTTGCAAAGTGCAATTAGAAACATCAAATATCCATCATAAAATAACACAAGAACCTTTGGATGTAAATGAGAATTCTTCAATCTTCCCCTCACCATTAATAGCAAAATTGAGATAACCTAACCTTACATTTTTGGCCTAATTCATCTTCACAAAATTGACCGTTAAGATAAAGGGTGTCTCAACTTTATAAGCTCTTATCAGATACAATCTCGGGTCAATGTAGGAGATGGATTTTTCCCAATACTCAACATGGATTACAACAACAAATAGAGAAACAACTATATATGAAATTGTTCTGCACTACTCTTACTTGTCAAGAATAAACAATGTGGTATTCTCTGGCTCCTTAAACTTCAATGCAAGCTTCTTCAAGAACCCTGGCTTATCATCACCCTTATAAGGTATTGACACTGCTTTCTTCTTCAGACCCCCAACATCTGGGGACCCCACTTGCCTAATCTCCACCAGTGCCCTTATATCAAGCAGCTGAGCATTCCCATCAGCCCCAAGTTTTGCATACGCATTCTTAGCAGACTCAACACCCCAAGCCTTAGGCTTCTTGAAAACCTGAGACAAAACCAATGGCACTGCCAAAACAGCCACTCCCCCAGCAACAATTGCTGGGTTCTCAGCTGCAAAGCCAGCGATACTCTCCACGAAGCCATTCACATCAAAGTCCCCAGTACCAGGGAGGCTCAAAGGTTGTCCCAGTGCCTCATCGTACGTTAAAGCTGTGGCAGCTCCACCATTTACTGCCGAAGCTACAAGAATCAGCCCCCCATGCAAAGTTTTTGATATGCAGCTTTGCAGCAATGTTTGTTTCTTGTTGGTGGAGGTGGAAAAGTTTGAGACTTTGCATGCAGAAACAGAAGGGTGTTTAGTTCTTGTTTTTGTTCTATCAGAGAGCACAGATAGAGGGGTCAAGCCAGCAGCATTGAGGGCCTCCATTGGTATATCACAGAATCTGTGTGGTGAGGCACTCAGATAGAGAGAGTGTGAAGTAGTTGTGCTACTACCATGAGAGTTGTGCAAGCTCAAAAGGGTTGGTTTTGTTTCAATGTGCTGTTGTGTTGTGGAGGTTGTTAATTGTGATCTATATCTGGTTTGAGTGGAAACTCTTGAGAGAGAGAGAGAGAGAGAGAAGCAAAAGGGTAAGCTTGTTGTGTTGGTTGGTAGGTGAGGTGCAATTCGGTGGAGGTGCTGATGTGTTCAGGATATAAGAACACTGCCAATGATTGTTTGACACGTGGAGAATGAAGATGAGACTCTTCAGCTGATGAGGATTGAGTTGAGGTTTTGTGTGGCTCAGAAGCATCCGAGAGATGCTCATGGACTTACTACACTTGTGAACAATGGGAGTACGACTCTAGACTCTAGAGAGTGTGTAGTACAATTTTATAACTTCTAGTAGCTTCCAAAACTAAAATCTTAAAGATGTTTTTTTAAGTAAGAGATTATAGATGTTTTTTAATCTAATATATCATAAATTAATTTCATTAGTACTATATGATCATCGTTAAGTCAAGAAAATTTTATATATAAAAGAAATTAAATGCGAGTTATTCCACAAGTGTTACCTTTTTAGTTAAATTTTAAAATACTTTATTTTAATTAGTTTTAATTTAATGATTTATTTTAAGTATATAGATGTATTTGTTTCTCTTACACTTTTTTTATATTTGATATACTTTTATAGAGGATGGAATTACTTCACAATTATTGGCAAATTTTTTATTTTCAACAATTATTTGTATATTTTTTTATTAATTTAACTATGATATAGTTTGATATTAAATCAATGAACATATACACTAGATGTTAGATAAATCAATTAACAAAAAAATGTTTAATAAATCAAACAATTGTAGCATTGTAATTTTATGATTAATATTCACTCATAATTTTTAAAAATATATTATATATTAAGTTGAATTTATTTTGGAGTATTTAATGGGTTTAAATTTTTAAAAAATTGAAAACTTTTCAATAAGAACTCTTAATTTTAGATT